>MU127421.1:453541-506821 GCA_014904945.1 Gyrodon lividus | reverse complement strand
GCCATTGCCTTCAGTCATCATTCTACCATTCTGACGCCATTCCGATTCATTCCTTCCCTTCCTCCAGAAACCCAAAACTCCGATTCGTCCGATAGTACTTTAACATCTTTATATCTTCCGGACCCTTCAGTATATAAACCCGCATGTACTCTCTGATATTTCCTCAGTTCGAATATCAACTAAATCCTGTTCCTTCCTGATTACCTCCCTTCCAATCCGCTAAGTCCTTAAGTTGACCTTAGGACCAACCTCCGACCCTCCGCCCTTAAATTAAGGAACCGAACTCGTACAGGGGCGCAGCACATAAGCTGAAGCCACAGTTCCTTACCCCTCCGACACCTCTCAGGAATTCCTGCAAACCCCGCCCCCTCTGCAACTCCGGAACATCCGGGAATTCCGGGAAAGAACCGGACTTGACAAGCATGGGTAATCGTAGAATTGGAAGTACCATCAAAAAGTTTCAAAGAAATAGGAGGAACGGAGTATGTCGGAAAATGGTGCTTGTCAACAAAAGTAGTATCAATGAAGCAATCAGCAGAACCACAATCTAACAAAGCAGGAAAAGCGGAAATTTCAGAAAAGTCAGAAAGAGAAACAAGAGGCATAAGGGCCTTGGGATCATAAAGAGTGGACGTGTTGAGACGGGTCTCCATAGGTGCACAGTGGGATTCAACACAGCCTCCTTCCCGTGTGGAGTCCGGAAGGCTGCACCCTAATTTTTTGCCTCAGGGGAAGTGGCCTCCGGTTTGGCTTCCGGAGCGGGGGAGGTTGTCACTGCGCAGGCTTTGGATGTGTGGGAAGTGGACTTCTGGCAATCCTTAGCTACATGTCCAGCGGCTCTGCAGAACATGCACAGCTTGAGGTCAAAGTGGTGTTTGCATTCCTCGGAGGTGAGGTGTCCGTCCTTCCCAAGTTTACTGGAGAGGTCAGATGCGGGTTTTGGGATAGGGGCGGAGGACTTTGCCAATGAGGACGTGGAAGTGTTGGACGAGGTGGCGGGTTTCGGAGATGAGGTGGTCGGAGTACTTTTGGAAGTGGAGGACTGGTTTCCAGAGGGTTGGATTTGGCGAGCGACTTCGGACTTGCATTCCCAATATCTCCCATCAACAGTCTGGGAGAGAGTCCGGAGTTTTCCTAGGGAGTGCGGTTTTCTGATGCGGGAAAGCTCATCTTTGATGTGATTCAGAAGTCCGTTGTAGAAGTGGTGTCAGAGGGCTCCCTCGCCATAACCCCGGACCTGGGAGGCTAGGTGATTGAATTCCACCGTTGATGTGTTGGGAGTCTTTCATGGATAGGTGGTCGAGTTGGTGTTCAGCATCACTGACAGGGTTATGGGGGCTGAAGCTGGTCTGGAGCTCGAGGACGAATTCCTGATAGTTGTCCGTCCAGTCCAGATCATCCATCTGGAGGAGGTCGGGCTCAAACCATTCAAGGGCCATACCTTTTAGGTAAGACTGGGTGAAGGTGACTTTTGCGCGATCAGTCTGGAATGCACGGAGATGGTCCTGGAAGTTCAGCTCACATTGGACCAGGAAGGCCTGCAGCTTGCACGGATCAGTCCCGTCGAAGGTGTCAGGTTCCCACACCTTTGTGCACGGAGATGAGGTGTTTTTGGATTTGCGGTCGCAGCACGATAACTCAGCAAGGCTGTGGACTGCGTTTGCAAGCGCCATGATAGGGTTAGGCAGGATTGCATTGTTGGGGTTGTCGTCAAAGGGGTTGTCATCATTGGAGGGGTCGGGGTTGTTGTTGCCACCATTCCTGTCATCAGAGGGGTCTGGGGCGCCCCCGGAGGGGTGACGACCTGCGGGAGTAGGGGTGGAGATGATTTGAGATGGGGGTCTCATCTGAGAGGCAGAGGTTGATGTACGACGAGCGGAAAAGCTTTGGAATTGTTCGGCAACATCGGGGCCTCAACGCGAGGTCATCAGGGAGTGCAGGGCGTCTTCTCGGGCTGCCTCCAACTGAGCTGCATCGATGCTTTGCATACTGTGTGTTTGGGCACAAGTCTGGATAGTTCTAGACATGCGGTAAAGATATGATGTTAGCGAACTCATAGAGGTTTGAGTTCGAATATACTGTCAAGTCCAGGTTCAATCCCGGAATTCCTGGATAGTCCAGAGTGCATGGAAGGCGGAGTTTGGCAGGAATCCCTGAGGGGGGTCAGAGTTGTAAGGAACTTTGGCTTCAGCTTATGTGCTGCGCCCCTGTACGAGTTCTGTTCCTTGACTTTGGAGCGGAGGGTCAGAGATCAATTCTAAGGTCAACTTAAGGACTGAGGAGGTTCAGAGTGAAGTGGATCAGGAAAGAACAGGATTTAGTTGATATTTGAACTAAGGAAATATCAGAGAGTACAAGCAGGTTTATATACTGAAGAGTCTGGAAGAGATAAAGATGTTAAAGTATGTCGGACAACTCGGAGTTTCAGGTTTCTGGAAGAAAATAAGGAATGAGTCGGAATGGCATCAGAATGGTAGAATAATGACTGAAGGCAAATGGCGCAATAATTGCAAGGCAAGGGGAAAGGGAAAGGGAATTATCGATAGGAACTGTAAATGTCAAGGAGTGTCAAAGGAAAGTGACATATGTCAAGAGATAACCGAGATAGGAATATGAAAGTCCAGGACAGGAATGCGGAAGTCCAGAATGGGAATGCGGAAAGTCCGGGATGGGAATGCAAAAGTATGGGGTTCGGAATGTCCGATGAAAGAGAAATTTTACAAGGTAAAGTCCAAGGCCTGGGATTCAGGAATTGATCATAGGGGTTCGGAATTGGGCCAGATGGGTTAGGGAAGTTTCGGGATGTGACAGATCCCTTTCCTCTTTTGACCCTTTGTATGACCAGTGATCCCAGGCAAAGTCCCTGGCCTTATCTTTCTTCTGTCATATTCTATGACCTTCCGCCCAATGGTGTTTATCCCTTTTATCTTCAGTTACCTTTCTTGAACAGTTCTTACTTTGGATATCTTGGTCCGTGCACCTTTCCCTGTAGTATAAAGACCTGTACTCTACTTGGCTACAACCCAAGTTAGATCTACACAATACATAGCTTAACAAGCTATCTCTTGGTCTGAGAACTCGCTTCACTGATTGGCCTATAGTCTGCCAGTAAAGACTTCTTGTCCTGCTCGACAACAGGACTTGTTGGTGTTATCTGATCAAGCTCTCACGACCTCATCAGTGTAACATGCCCCTAGCGCTACCACAGGAGTATTCCCATTCTTTACTAATAAAGGCTACCATCCCAACGTCTCGGTCTACCCCGAAAGGGATCTGACCTCATCCCGCGCCCATGAATATGCAGTTGACCTACAGGAACTCCATGAATTCCTATGCACAGAAATGGCCCATGCTCAACAATGCTACCAAGGACCTGCAGATTCCTGATGACTCCCCGCACTGGACTTCCGGATCAGAGATCAAATGTTTGTCAAGGTGAAGTACTTCTGTTCCACTCACCCTTCCAAGAAACTCTCAGAAAAGAACCTTGGCCCCTATACCGTCATTGCCCAAGCCGGACCCCTGTCCTTCACCCTCCGACTACCAGACTCCATGCATGCTGTCCATCCCATCTTCCATGTCTCTCAGCTAGAACCCACAACTCCAAACACCATCCTGAATCGGGTCCAACCCCCACCTTCCCCAGTTGAAGTCGACGGAGAGCCCAAATATGAAATCTCTGAAATCCTAGACTCCAAAATCGACCAGCAACGCAGGAATTGTCAACTCCTGTACCTGGTAAAGTGGGCGGGCTATGAAGGGACTGATGAAGAAACTTCCTGGATCCTCACAACTGAACTTGCTGATGCATCGGAACTCATCTCAGACTTTCACTCCGCATATCCCGGAAAGTCTGGACCCCTTAATTCTCTCGGATGAGGGCGGAAACACCAAAGGAGTAGACTACACTACTTCCTCATTCCCATCCCCCCATCTGTTCCCTGATCTCCCTCACCATCCACCCTCTCCTTTCCCTTCCACTCCGACCCCCCCAGCCTCTTCCGGACTCCTATCCTGGCACTCAAGGGTTCATGCCTAAGAGGGGGATACTGTTACATCCCAAAACTCTCCTAACCCATCCGGCCCAATTCCGGCCCAATTCCGGCCCCCTATGATCAAATCCCGAATCCCAAGCGTCAGACTTTACCTTAGAAGATTTCTCTTTCATCAGACATTCTGAACCCCGTATTTCCTGTCCTGGACTTTTGCATTCCCATCCTGGACTTTTGCATTCCCAACCCGGACTTTCATATTCCTATCTCGGCTATCTCTTGACATATGTCACTTTCCTTTGACATTTCTTGACAGCTACAGTTCCTATCGATAATTCCCTTTCCCCTTGCTTCACAATTATTGCGCCACTTCCCTCAGTCATTATTCCGCCAGTCTGACACCATTCCGATTCATTCCTTACTTTCTTCCGGAAACCCGAAACTCCGATTCGTCTGACATACTTTTTAACATCTTTATATCTTCCAGACTCTTCAGTATATAAATCTGCTTGTACTCTCTGATATTTCCTTAGTTCAAATATCAACTAAATCCTGTTCTCTCCTGCTCTGCTTCCCTCTGAAAACCACTTCAGTCCTTAAGTTGACCTTAGTATTGTCTTCTGACCCTCTGCCCTGAAATTAAGGAATAGAACTCATACAGGGGCACAGCACATAAGCTGAAGCCAAAGTTCCTTGCCCCTCCGACCCCCCTCAGGGATTCCCGACCAACCCTGCTGTTCCGTGCGCTCTGGACTATCCAGGAATTCTGGGATTGAACCCGGACTTGACAGACATGGTCATGTATCCCTTGGCTGAGGTAATAAGCTGCAGATGGCCAAAGGTTGGCGCCATCTTGAAGCCTGGCCCTGAAATCAGCAGCCATCCATGGTCATATACCCCAAAGTCAATCTTAAAGGGAAAGGGAGTGGACCCTTTGAAAAGGGGGGGAGGCATGGTTTCCAGTCGGGCAAAGGGGGGAAAGGAGCACAAGGAAGGTAAGAGTTCAAAGGATTGGGGGAAGAAGAAGCAGCAGGAGAAGGAAACAGAGCAGGAGCAGGAGGAGAAGCAGGAGGGCTTTGAGAAAAGGTTGGCCCAGGGAAAGGTAAACTCAGGTAGAAGAGCAGGAGAGGAAGAGGAAAAGTGGGGGTGAAGCCAGGAGAGGAGGTCAAAGAACCAGCTGAAACATTGGTCTCAGTCCTGTGCCATCAAATCACAGGAATTTATCTCCTCCAATGAGGACAAAGAACCCAAACCAGTAACATCCCATCACAATACCACTGCACCTCCCCCTCCATCCCCAAAGGCTCCTTTGGAAGTGTCAAGTCCAGGTTTGATCCTGGAATTCCCAGATAGTCTGGAGTGCGCAGAAGGGCAGAGTCGGTCAGGAATCCCTGAGGGGGGGTCAGAGGGGCAAGGGACTTTGGCTTCAGCTTATGTGCTGCACCCCTGTATGAGTTCTGTCCCTTAATTTCAAGGAAGAAGTTCAGAGGACAATCCTAAGATCAACTTAAGGACTGAGAGAGGTTTTCAGAGTGAAGTAATACTTTGGAGGATAGAACAGGATTTAGTTGATATTCAAACTAAGGAAATATTAGAGTGAAGTTGGATTTATATACTGAAGAGTCTGGAAGATATAAAACTGTTCAAGTATTTTAGACAAATCGGAGTTTTGGGTTTCTGGAACAAAGTAAAAGGATGGATTGGAATGGTGTCAGAATGATGGAATAATAACTGAGGGCGATGGCACAATAATTGTGAAGCAGGGGGAAAGGGAATTATCGATAGGAACTGTGAATGTCAGGGAATGTCAAAGGAAAGGAACATATGTCAAGAGATAGCCGAGATAGGAATACGAAAGTCCGGGTTGGGAATGTGAAAGTCTGGGATGGGAAATACAGGGTTTGGAATGTCTGATGAAAGAGAAATCTTCCAAGGTAAAGTGCAAGGCTCAGGATTCGTGATTTGATCATAGGAGGCCGGAATTGGGCCAGATGGGTTAGGAAAGTTTCGGGATGTGACACACCTGAAACCTACAGACCACCCAGTCCTCAGCCTACTCAACACCTATGGGTCACCCATCCCTTGGGTCACCCATTACTGACAAAATGCCTGTTGAAATATCCCTTGGCTGACTCATATCACATGGGATTTTTATTACATCTCGGCCCATCCGTGCCCTACAAGTTGCACTCGTAGGTCGGCCGACAATTGGCTGGCCCATGAGCCATGGCTATTTGTCAACCTCAGAGCGGCTGTCCATATACTATGGTACCAAAGCACTACATTATGTGTCTAATATCTGCATAGCATGCCCTGCACAAAGTATGCTGACGAAGTCACAACGGGTTATGGCTAGTGTAGAATTATTCGCTGAAGGACCAAGTGTGATGAGAGATTACTGCTAGGAATGCTTCCCCACGATTTCTTACTAATTCATGACAAGTGAAATAGGTCACGCGAGTCCGCGGCCGCTTTGTTCCAACTTACCACGACCATGTCCAGTCTAACTTGCGTCTACTGCAACACTGTCCAGCACTAATACCTAATCATTACAGTTCTCTTTAACCCTTGTATTCGCGGGTTCTTCCTGACAACCCATGCACTTTTTCACCCCAAATCACGTCTTGCTTATTGGGGCCTGCTACCCTCCTTCATCTGCCCTCCCGTCCGCTGGACCTGACTACCGTCCTAATGCTCAGGAATTATCTCGTCTCACTTATTACGCTACAAATCGCCCGGGGAAAATTCATAAAGTCGGAGCCGAGTTAGAGAAACATGCAAAGACCGAGTGCACCAAGGCGCTCGCCGGGAATCCACGTGCCCGGGCGTGAGTGTCCGTTACGGGTCTCATTCATTCATCAACACTCACGTACAAAATAGCTCCCTTCTTATCACTCTTGCTATATTGCGCGCATTGGCCATAGAATGTCGGCGCGACATCTCGCTTTTGTCCCCCTCTTTGGTCTCGTGCCTCAAGATTACACTGGATGTTGTCGCCTCTGACCTAGAAATTTGCGCTCGTGCAGCAAGCGTGGTACGCTTCTTTGCCCATGGTATGGCACACGAGTCCTGACAGTTAGTAGTTTACTGCGTGGTGTACTTACACCGATGGTGATGCTATTGGCGTAGACACCGAGTTAGTCCAGAACCAGATGGCTGTACTGGGTCACTTTGCTAAGCAGTGCACCGCGGAAGTGAAATCTGTTGATCTCAGAAATAGGTTGGTATTTATTTACTCCCTTACTTGATTGTCGTCTAACCTCAGGTCCAGGACACGGCTTGTTGGATTGGCTGCGGTCGCTGGCGTTGTGAATTCCGAGGCTTTGTACGCTTCCTTCGCCCAGTTCAAGCCCCAGGTATCACGGATTATCCGTGCACTCTTGTTTCACATCATCCAATCCGATTTAAAAATGCTTGAAGAATGGTGTGTCGCTTCTTCTGACACACAGAAGTTGGGTGATCAACTAACGACTTGGGCACTTCTAGCACCCAAGTCATGAAGGAAAATGCGAATTCGGTCTATTTGGCAGAATTGCGTGCCCGTCCTCCCAACGAAAGGAAGGCGGCATCGATTCATGCTCACATTGATGGAGAAGCTGGTCCTTCATCTGCAGACGTCCTGACTGCATCCCTTCGTACATTTTTCCTCCTTCTACAGCATTCGAATGCAGCACACATCGGTCTGCTATTACAGACGGTGTTCGAGAGCATGGACGAACAGCGATTCTGGGGCAGGACAGACCAATGCCGCTGGTTTGCTCGGAAGGCGTGCGAATGGACGCAGTATCAATACCGATATGTTGTCCCATCGCGACTAGTCGAGCGACTTCTCGAAACACAAGATGCGTCGGTCTCTACTGACCAACAGAGGACATTGACAACAATGCTCACCACCATCTTCACCTCGCCAGTACCTTTGGTTAACCTCTCGACTTCGGACATCGTGTCCAATCTCATAACCCTGGTCCTTCGTCGAGTATCAATTAACCCTGATGATGACATGCTTCCCCTGCTGGTGGACAGTATTGGTTCCCTCGGCACTCATGTTTACTACTCTGACCAGATCCAGGATCTCGCCAGCGAGCTCATTAGCCGTCTTGTTACGGTTGAAATGCAGGGTTCACCTTTTCAAGAGAAGGATGCAAATGACGGTCGACGGTCTCAAGCAATTCGATGTTTACTGGCAGGTCTTTTGGATCTCATGCTAGCAGCCGACACACAACATCACAAAAGTGACGCATTGTTGCGGTCTGTACCTCCGTCATTGATGAGCAATGATGCTTTACCACCCAGCCCTCCCATCCAGATCTCTCAGCGGAGGAGAGTATCTGGAGAGATATGGTACGAGACACTTAGCCTTCTCTGCGACAGCGACTATGCAGTAAGAAGTGACTACGCTCACACGTTGGTTACATACTTGCACCGAGAAATTCCAAAACGCGGAGACACCACTGATCCGGGCGGTGCACGACGTTCACGGCCAACGGCGGAAAGCAGTCCTTCCATCCAGGCAAACAGTATCAGCCTCTTGCTTTTCGGCGATTCTGGAACACGGTGCTTGCACGCTATTCATGCTTATCTATTCATGCTTGCCACTTCAACGTCGTTCGGAACCATCGCAACCTCTTCCTCATCCCCGGCTTATTCATTGAACACCGAACTCGCATCTCTGGGAATCACGTCGACCGCTACATCCGCCGATGTAGCGCCCCGACAGAGCATAGAGAATACAGAGATCCAGCCGTCTTGGCCATCCTCTCCTCGTCGTTCAGCAGGTCCCGTCGCACGGTCACGAAAAGCTTCGAACGCTCAGAAACTGCTAGATTGTGTTTCTGGGAAGGTTTCATCTGCGTGCCTTGCCTCGTTATCAGATCACGCACTCATTCTCCTTGTCCTCACTGCGATACATGAAGAGGTCCCCGTTCGGGGGCTTTTGACCGGGATTCCCATGTTGCTCACGCTGGATGCGGCTTCCCAACTTGAGGACGGGGCAGATTTTGCCACTCGACAAAGAGCAAGAGCTTTGAAAGAAGTCCTGACTCGCGTCTGGCTCGTGGTAGGCCGAGTGTGGGATTGTGCTGAGTTGATAAGCCTTGCAGAGAGTGTAAGCACGCAATACACTTCCCATCTTGCGCAACTAATATTTAATAGGGTTTGACATCGTTGAACGGCTCTGCAACTTTACCTCGAATCGCTCCATTCACCCCCGGTGTTTTACGCCCACCAGAAGAACAGGTCATGTTTCCCCCAGCAACGGAAGAAGAGGATGAAGTTCCGTGGTCACATGTGAACGCTGAAGAAGCTCTCTCCTTACTTGTGTCCTCCAAAAATGTGCAGGAAGCGGCCGGACTGGACCGCCAAAGTTTATTGCGTAGGTTCACTGCTAAATGGACCGCGGAGGCTGCCTTGAGGGAGTGTAAGTTTAGACATTGCTCTAACGTACTTGTCCGACAAACTAATTGCTCCAATGTTAGCTCTCGAACGACCTAACCCTAACCGACCCATGGCTGAGAATGGATCGCCATTGCTCAAGTTGTCACCTGCACTGATGGCCATCGAGAATATGTCCCTCCAGAGCCTAACCAGATCTGTGCGCGGTGTTGGCGTCACCGATCTTAGGGAAGCTCTAGAAGGTCGAGCAGGAGTCTCCAGTCCTGCCCTCGTCCGTCCCCCCTCATTATCGACCCTCGATCATTCTACCACCTTCGACCTCCATTCCCCCCGTCTTGTTTTAACGAAAACGAAATCTAGGCCCAAGAAGCGGGCGGTGACAGCCGGTTCGGGCGAAGTGCGGGACGTCTTGAATAGATTAGGTATAGGGAAGCCCAATGGCTCCAGTTTACTAAAAGCCTCCTTCCCGTCTTTGCAAAAATCCGATCACAGGTAAATTCCCAGTACCTTATCACTTTCATGAGTTGCCAATCACTTGACCGTTTAAAAGCACAAATTCAGCGGTATCCTGAGTCCTGGCTGTTATGATCCGTTCCTTGTCGAATTCCATCAGTTTTATCAACTTTTGTTGAAAATGCGCTGTCGCTCCTTTTCTGTTTTCGGTATACTACGATTCATAGCTAGGAGTATTCTCCCACCTAGTAACGTATACTACTCAGACTCGCGCAACATGGACAACATTATGATCTATTGCCTTGTAGTTTGTCTCCTTTGACCTGCAGATATAATATTCCTCCGAGCGTCCTCTTCCTTCTCGGTCCAATAACTGAGTTCTGACTGGGCTTTGGGATGGGAGGTAAGGTGTGTGCCTTTCTGAAGAGGAAAGTCAGAACATTGTGCATCAGGTTAATCAGACGTCCCGGAACTTAAACTTACAATCAAACCTTGTAACAGGACTTCATAGATGGAGGACTGCTTGGTAGCCTTGGTAACTTGGTCCGTGATTGGTTCTGTGTGACGGAGGATGAGTTTGTTCAACTCCTGTTGTAGTCGGAAGAGACTACACGACGGCCAAAGCGGTCAATCAAAGGTTACGTGGTCGTCCCGAGGACAACTTACTTGCTGAATATCATGGTCTCCTCTACCTGCTCGGTCAACAAGACGAAGGATTCAAACATGACAATATAGCGTTTGCAGATCTACGGGAAGAAGCTGTGAGTTCCGCAGTGCGTCAGCATCGGTGCTTACGTTTAGCACCATGGTATCGGTCGTCACTGGCGCCTTGCTGAAGTAGCCACTAGGTCGTTCTGCTAATTTCTTCAGCGCTTCGCAGTGTTCTGACATGACATTTTGATATACAGGCCAAAGCTGCAGGCGCATGCTGAAAAAGAGGGTTTCTAGGGGCGGGCATTGGCGCTTTTGGACTTCGGTGGTGACAGCTTCAGTCAGTCGGGTCATAATCAGAAGAGGAGTGGCGGGTGGTGGTGATTCGATAACAGATCCCAAGAATGTCTACCAAATAATTCAATCCGCTTACTCGATTTCTGAACGACAGGGCTTACTTTGGTATATTCAAGAACGGGGTCAAAGATCTTTTTCCAGATGTTATCAAGATCCGTTCGTTCGGCCTTTTCCATCGTGGCCAGACGGGCGAGTCTTGTAGGCCCAACAGCTCCTATATTTGGGACATATGTTCTAGCTTCTGAACCTGCTACGGACTTTTTGTCGTCGACCACACTACAGTCAGGAGACAAGAGCGCAGTAGAGATTCGTCCGCTTTCCAATCCTCTTGTGGATGGTGGCGGTTCTAAGGGCTCGACGGAGAAGAACGATGCAAGAAATGAATACTCTGCTGTTGCATTGTCCATGAGGACCAGAAAGAGTGACCTCAGGATTGCTTCAAGTGGCTCTTTCTTGCGGTGGTACTCAGTTTTTAGGAGGTTTAGCAGTCGATGAGCTTACATGAGCTTTGTCGTCGGCTTGGTACGCAAGCACCACGCTGGGTCCTTCTATCTTCGCATAGGTTAGGCGTTCGTGGTCTATGCAAATATCATCGCTCTCCCCGGACATCGTGGCGATGTTTTCGAATTTCTCTGAGACCCTGGCCTAAAGACCTTCAATCACGAGCGGCAGGGCCAATGATAATAAAAACGCACCCTTAGCCAGCCAAGACTTCGTATATATCGGCGAAATGAGGTCTCATAATAGGTACGAGCTGCAACAATATACGATTCTCGTATTTGCTTTGCCACAGGTTCCGCTTGACGTTTCAAGAAGCCAAAGAGAGCACCATATTTGAGGAAAACGGAGGACTGCAAAACTTGCATATTGGTAGTTACGCTGTTCTTTATTGGCTGTGACAATGCGAAGAAGAATGCGCGAAGCTTCGCTGCTGCCTTATGAATCTGTGTGGGTATGTTGGGAGGTTATCAATGAGAGAAACGCACGACTATGCGAAGGCCCTCAACCACATCTCCTAGGTCCCTGGCCGCCTTAACGCGTGACCGCGCACGTAGCATGTCGAGTCTCCTCTCAAAATCAGCAATGACGGGAATCCATAATTCCCCGACCTCTGTATCAAGTATAGTCGTGGCAAGTGCAGGCGGGATAATCAGGTCAGAGATGAGACTTGATAAAGGCTTCTCGATCCTCTGCACGCAAAGTCAATGACAAGGCAACGCAAATGAGTGAAGGACACCGTACCCGACGATTCTTGAGTCTGTTGTCGATGTCTTTGCTACGCACTTGAAGCTCGGATATCTGACCAGACACGGATGACAGATCTCTCTGAAAAGTAGACAGGAATGACTCTAGGGAATCAAGGAGGTTGACGCTCGTCTGCTGTACTTGTCAGGCACAACAAGTATTCATGACAGGTGACACACCTGAACTTGATCATGGAGGTCGACAAAGTCTTTCGCGCGAGCACGGTCTCGAAGAGATAGTTAGGTGGCATATGGTATTTTGGAAGTCTGCTCACAAGAGAACCTAGTATTCTCATGTTCCTCCGTGCCATTGTCAGGGTATCCTGCCAGACAGTCAACACGAAACGCTCTATCAAAGAGACATGCACTAACCACTAGGCAATTCCATAAAGAGGCCAATAACCACAGTCCAAAGTCTACTCTCGAATGGATCTAGCGCCAAGCGTAGTAGAGACTGTAGTGAGTCGAGAACAATGTAGACAGCAGTGGCGGTGCAAGCTTCATAACCTGACTCAAGTTTCAAAGGCTTCGACTTGAACACTTGCTAAGCTAGCCGCAGTCTTGATCGTGCCCGTTGACCAGCTCAGCGGCCATGATTGCCAGGGACTGTCATGCCCCTTCTCCACCAAGAACATTCATTGTGCGTGTATCTAAATAGGACGTCTGCAGCTGCACACGTATATACCGACAACAAACACAACGAAGGCTGACAACAACAACACCCAGGCTGCAACTAGGAGTCAGCCTCCGGTCAGTATAAGTGCTTATCAGACGGGAAGGAATTATGGGGAAGTATTCCCCAGGGCTCCTACTCCTCTCCCTTGGTCATGGCACTCAGCTTTAGGACCGCTCGCAAGATATGGATGGGTAAGCAAACCCTTTGACCTTCCTCTCATTCGTTCTTGAGACTTTTCTAGGCACGGTTGCACTAGTGTCTCTTACATGCACCTTCCTCGCACTCGTACTTTGGACTCACGGCTACAGCAAATTGAATAGCTTTGGTGCGCTCATAGCCATTCCGTGTTTCGCATTCGCTGGTGCTACATGGACGTGAGTATTCAATTGGCACTTCCAAGCTAGGAGGTTTCCTCGGCTGATGTGTACCCAAAGGATACTCAGGAAGAACTTTTTCTCGCCTCAGATTGTCTGCGTCGAAGTGACTTGGGTTTTTGCGCTCCTCCCTTTCCAAATATGAACGTAAGGAATCGAGTTTGTGGCGCATTCTATTCACATTGCCAACAGTGCTCGGCCTTTTCGCTTTCAAATCCGATGAAGCCCCACACTCTCACCCCAGCGCGCTCTACCAAACTTTAGTGGCGTTGGTATGGACCAACGCTGCTCTGGGTAAGTCCATTGGTCGTCCATGCATTCACGGAGACTGAAAAATTCCCTGCAAGTTTTTGTCTACGCAGCAGGTGTCGTTCTGTTAGCGCTTCTGACACAGTTCTCGTACGATCAAGACATATGGTCCCGCGACATCGATTCGAGTCCATGTCCTTTCCCATTCCCGATCTTAATGGTTTATGCCTTACCCTTCACAGCCAAGCACTTTCACATGACTTCACTTCAATCTCAGGATCCTCAGCACGCCCCTTCTACCGGCGAATATTGTCTCCCAGGTTGCTATTGCTACACCAAGCCGGCCGAACCGTCTGATATGCAAACGCCCAGTTGTTCATTCGACGGACCAAGAATCCAAAGCTATACGAACTACGTGGGAAGCACGCGGTCAATTGTTCCGATACGAGTGCCGACTGCGATGGAGATGCGAAACGCCACCCACATTACGCTGAACCTTAGAACTTGATGTTGTCATGCTTTGTACCCGCTTGTTGCACATCAGTAATTATTGCTAACTGAAACTCCAACGACGGTTGTGTGGAAGATGAGCACGATAGCAAATTTTAACTCTAGAGTTACAGAACAGAAACCATGCGAATGAGTCGTAATGACTTGAAATGCTAGAGCTCTCTTTCCACACGACTCTACCCCGAATCACCCAGCAAGCTCGGTTTGAAGTTGCTTGAGTACTGTAGGATCCGTTTTATCAAGGTAGTTGGCCTTAAAAATGTGTGCGCCTCCGCAGGCACTCTCCGCTTCTCGAAGGGAACCCGCGAGAGACGTTGTGAGCTGTAGGGTCCGCACCGGGTCACGCTCGTAGACCTAGAAACTGTCAACATAATGTTAATAAGCAGTGCATCAGAATCCGTACGGATTTCCGGCGCTCGTACTCCAACGTCTCTTCAGAGTCAGCATAGTACGATTGGGGGACGTTGTCAATATCCCAGTAGAGGTTCAAGCTACTGCAAAAACAGTTCGGATTGAATAGAAGTCCTCATACATCCGGGAGACTGACCTGTCTTCGCCGTCCTCCGTATGTTTGCGGCTTTCCCTCACTTCGTAGAGAACGTCTGTCCAAAGATTGAAAATCTCGTGCGGCACGCGCTCGAGGACTTCATGGCGGCCCGTTGACACGAGTGATGCGATTCCTAGAGCAACGAGCTTGCGGTGCCGCGGCTCCGACATGTGGTCGAACTGAAAAGCGGAGACATAAGACGCACGATGCAATGAGGAAAAGGAGGGAGGATACACACTTGTCTCCAAAATTGGTCTAGGATAGCTTCCAAGACCTTTTCTTCTTGAACACTTCCGACCTGGCCGGCAGCAGACACAAGACGAAGGAACATCTCGCGGTCCGCTAATGCAATGCGAGCCATGACGAAGACACACTCCGTCAGAATCATGGACGAACTCTGTCATGTGTATGACCGGTCCAGAAGGCTGCGTAAGGTGGTGAAGCCCTTACCTCGTCATCATTGAGAATCTTCACGATATGACTAAAAAATCCAGCCCTGTGCATGGCTTCGCCCCATAGCGACGAGGGTGTGAGTTGTGTCATGAAATTCACGCAGTTTAGGATGCCTTTCTGATTTGTTTGGAGTGCTTGACCGAGCATAGCGCTCATGACGGCGCCCATCAGGTCTAACGAAAAGTTCTGCGAGAACCGTAAAAAACGTGACAATACTGCTTATTATTGGCTTACCTGCAGCACGAGGGGCGCATCGACAAAGAGATAGGATTCGACAATGAAGATGACCTTCCCTAGCAGGTCTAAGTTATTTGCAAGTAGCGAGATCGCCAAGGGAAATAGATGCAGAAGACTTGGAACGGAAGCACTCTGGAGGGTCGTAGAGTTTCGAAGCGCAGCAAGCCAGAGGTTCACACCGTCATCGTCCAAATGAACTGCGAACTTCACTTGCCTTTCAGTAGCTGACAACAAACGAAACGTGACGGCTTACCCCCGGAGACAAACTTTCTTGAACAAGGGGAACCACAAGTGGAAGGAGGGAAGAGGAATGTTCCTTCAAGGACTGCAAAGACATCAGCGAATAGTGTTAAGTTGTTGAGTGGCAGAGTTACCTTGACCAGACTTGTCACGACCACAAGCAACTGTGCTTTGAACAACCACTCTTCTCCGGCCGCAGTCCCTGCAAAAGTCTCAGTTAACCTTCGAATCCTTAACAGGAAGAGCTTGCGCACATAGAGCGGGAACCCCTTCTGCTATCATCTGAGCATGTTGGATGATTTCTTTATCAGCGCGTTCGATGACCACGTTCAAGCTTTTTGCGAGGCGCTGTTTCATTTCCATCGTATCAGCTTCGCTCATAAGTTCCATCAGCTCTGTGACGGCAACAGGTAGGAAAGGGGCGAAGATGGTAATGTTGAAGCTAACGGTCTTGAAGGTGGTCAGTTCAGAGGTTCCCCGATCATTGATAGTTTTCTCACATCTACGCACTCGCGCAGTGCATTGGCAGCGGTGAGTCGTACAACGGCGTCTGATCCGGGACCCCTGTCCCGCAGGAGGTGGACGAGAATTTCCCAGATGGTGGGATCTGTTGCAGGTGAACACATATCACCGATCCATTTTCCGATCAACCAGGCAATACGACGCTTGATAATTGGGAAGCTAGACTAGAGTCAGACGCTGCAAAATCGATTGGTTGAGACTTACTTTGGATTCGTCTCTCTTGCCTCTGTGACTAGCTTATGACGCATCCACTCGGTAAACGGGATAACGTCGCGGAGCCTCGTAGCACATCTTCCTATGGCACAGTAAAGTGCTTCCTTTTGGACAACACTCGCCAAGTCCACGGTTGGTTGCTCTGCGTCGGGGGGAGTGAGCTAGTGCTATGCCGAAGAAGCTATTGCTCTCACCAATCATTGCTTTGAATGTAGCGTCCATCAAAGGTACGACATAGTCTCGATACTGCGCCGCAAGCGTCATAAGAACACGCTCGCCACAAGGCTACAATATGTTAATAACAGACACGGGACAAAATCATAAACCTCACGCGAAGCTCGTATTCCCACTGCTCACTCTCTTTGTCCTCTTCGTTGACCCATTCTTCAGGATCGGCCATCCATCCCTCAAGATCCGATGGATTGAGGGGAATGAAACGAGAAACAAGCAATCGGACCGCATCTTCAACGAACTGTTGTGATAATGCTGCGGAGGGTGCATCAGTGTTGAATGGGTCGTCCCAGAAATCGTCTGTACTGGTTTCGGTGGTTGGACCGCCTTTCCGGAAAGGGGTCCATCTGGCGAGGTTTTCTTTGAATAGGACCATGGCTTGAACAAGGAAACGGACTGGGTAAACGGCAGCGGATGAATCTAGTAATCAATGAATGTTTGTAAAAGCCTACGGGACAACTTAGGACAAGGAAAGCATGCCTTGAATCATGTCTGGTGAGCCTTCGTCGGTGGCTTGTACAACCTTCGACCAGTAATACAGGACCATATCATTGCACGATGGGAGCTCAACAAACTTTCCAGGGTCGAGTTGTTGTAATCTTCTGAAGAACTTCCCAAAGACACGGACATGACGCGCCAATCGATCAATGGATGCGGCCGATACTGGGTCGGAGGTAGGCGATGATCGCAAAGCAAGGACGAGACTGATACGTAATTCAGAAAGTGCTTGAAGCTGGGCAGTAGAACTCTGGAAGAGTTGAAGGAACTAAAAATTATCAATTAGAGAATCCTTGAATATATATATAATTTATCATGCAATACCCACCCATTCTTTCAGATCTGCAAGTTCACCCTTGTTATCCTTGACAATACGGGGCCAGATCCATATTGCCATCTTGACGAGGCACTTATAAATAAGGTGCGCCACTATCAGAAAAGCGGCGGCGCATTCTTGGCTCAGGTCATTGATGCCTAATATCATGGGCGAGATCTGGGAATAGTATCCTAGCACGACACTTCGTAGCTGGTCTGTGATCTAGCGGAATTGATGAAGAGAAATATGCTATTCCATGCATCTCAAGTCTTACCTCCGACATTGTTTTGATACCTGTGAGCATTTTCATGCTGGAGAAGTCTTTAAAAATCGAGTTCAAAACCTTCAAGCCACGCCTTAGACTAAGAGTCGAGACCATAGTCACGTTCGGAGAGTTAGCAAGAGACACTAAACCACTCTCGACGACAGGCATGATCTCGGCGAAGAGAGTTGGCCTACGAGATCAATGTACATTGTAAGTCCCGCATCGCTGATCTGGACGGTGGGACGCACCAGCTGGACGGATATTCCAATCGAGCGATCTTCGCGACAATCACTTCATTACATTCTGCTATCTGTTTGGGACGTTAGTAAGAGTCGACAGGAACCGAGCATCGACGGACTGTGTCATCTGCTTCTCCTAAGAAACTCAAGCATCGAGCGCGGATCTCCTTGCGGTCGTCCTCGCTCAGCAGCCTGCAGAAACGGTTCAAAGAGGGCAACGAGATTCACGATAATATACGGACTTTCTTGATCTCCAGTGGGCAAGAGCAGCGTTCTTGAATTGTATAATGCTCTGCTGCCTCACGTGTAGTGACTGCGAGTAATCTGCGGCAATTCTGTGGAGACCGTTGTACGTGCCAGCGTGAGTGTCCAGCAGTACCTTGAGGCGTTCCGTGGACGCTTGGACTTGAGCTGGGATCTGGGATGATGCAAAGGTGACGATCTGCAGCAGCTCGTCCTGATCGACCACAGGCGTCACTGGCTTTGCCGGCGTGATCATGATCAAGAGATCTGAAGGTGTTCCACTGGCAAGGGACCAACTTGAAGGTGGCTCCAGATTGAACGCGTCGCGAGAGATTAAATGAGTTGCAAATACAATCAAATAACGCGTCCTACTTGAGCACAAGTTGATTTTCCTCAGTCAAGCCCCTGATAGTCCAAATTTTATTACCGTTCTTCTTGTCATGGTCAGATCCAGAAGAGTCGTCGACGGATATGACACCGTTGAAGACTCTGAACCCGAACGAGAACAGCGCAGGCAACAGCGGGGCGAAGACCTGGAAAATGACGACTATTACCAACGATTTCATCGCTCCCCCCCGTCAGTCTCTGGTATGTCCAAATTTGCTCAGTGCTTGCACAGAACTTGAAGCAGTGACTTGCATGTCGGTTCCATCACAGGAAACCCACCACCAAATAGAGAGCTTTCTCTCGAATCTGATTTACCTTCTGATGCCAAGAATATTCAAAAAATCTCCCTCCATGCTACTAATGCGCAGTGCTCAAGGGAACATGGTGGGTTACAAGTGGTTCGCAACAAAGGTTATCCTCTGAAGAGATCCCATACGCGTAGAAGGCTTGCAGATGTGTGCTAATCATGATGAACCAGTCGCAGACGAACTAGAAGTCAACCAGATAATCTCCCCTAACATAAAGCTTACACGCTCAATATGTCCCTCACCCCCACGAATTGTCACCATCGAATCCACCATCGAATCCTTTGACGTTACCAGCGGTTCTGAAAAGGAGGACCAACTCGATCTTATGCAGATTTCTCGGTTTGCATATCAACCTCCCACGTCCAAGCACTTCTTTAAGCCTGCTATCTCATGTCAACCCGCCACATCCTCAAATAGTGTTAGTGATCCCGGACCATCTCGACGCATTGGCCCCCCCAAACCGAAGAAAGTTACCAACAAACGGGCTCCTGACGAGTTTGCAGACTCACAGTTCATTAAACTTTTTAAATGCATCGGATGCGGATTACAGTGGACGAGCAGGAAAACTGCAAGGCAGAAGAGGCTGCACATCGAACAATGTGCCAAAAAGAACTCTTTAACGGAAGATACAGTTCGAATTCTCATCCAGAGGGAGATCGGCGTTTCGACGTCTAGTGAAGGCACCTCTTCAAAGGACGGTGGAATACCAGGCGGTAGTCACAACGAGAGCAGGACTGACACTTTGATGGATTCCGTCGTATCAAGCGAACCGGTCAAGAAAGCCAGATGGAAACAAGTCGTGCCTACTATCAGGTCTCTTCCAGAAACTCGCGAGGGCATCCTGGACAGAGCCAGAGACATCCTTGGACCATCTGCTCGATTCGAAATCGACGCACCTGGAGCAGGTCTCCTGAGCAAGGGTCGCGCAGAGGTACAGTCGACCCAGCCATTCAAACGAAGCCTATTGGCATGCCGAAATACTGGAGATCCTCCAAATCTCTGGCGCTCGGCCGTGCTTGGTGTGAACCAGCCTGTGGAGGGATCAGCCCCTAGTCAGGCGTTCGGAGTCAACGCGTTACGCGGAAGAAAAGCGAGGGCAAGACAGATGGTCGAAGGATGCACAGAGGGCTCCCCGTTTCTCCAGACACAGAAGTTTGGTGCATCTAAGCTTGCGCAAGAGTTCAACTCGCGAAATGGCGAAGCTTCCCTTGTACGTGATCATTTTGTCTACCAGTGGATTCAACCAGTGTGCTCAGACCAGGTGATGTAGCGTAAACGATCCCTCTCACCTCCTTTCCTGAAGAGCAATGATAGGGTTGTGAGACCACGCCTCGTTCAATGACACCCTCGCACATCGTCGGAGCCGTTCTTCGTCTAGGAGCGTGATGCGGCAAAGCCCAGGCGCTGACACAGTTCCTGTTTCCTGATGGCTTGCCAGTGAAAAGCCCTGGTACCCTTTACAGCAGCGGCACGAAATCAGTTCCAGGTCATACGTTGACATTGTAGCATATCACGATCCAGTACTGTATCATGTGGAGAATGCACAGTCGATCCTTTAATCCTGCAGTGGACAGTACTTGGCTAACTTGAAAACCTTATGTAATACGCACCCTCAATGTCAGTGATGTCCAGACGGATAACAGGCAAGACGTGGAGCTAATTAACGTGAACTTCTCACCACTTCCTTCCTCCATCTCCTCCATCTCCTTGGTGACTGGTTTCTCCCTGTCTTTTCGGAATCTTTCCATGCTCCTTCTATGATGCCCCAGCGACAGTCGCTTGAAGCATACGATCTCCACTTGTCCGATGTCTCAAAGTCAAAGGAGGAGGAGGATTCTACTCCGGGGCACAGTCGAGATGACAAGGAGAGCGAATCTGGACTGTTGAACGAGGCACACGCGGAACACGTCGAATCAGACACGACCTCGACAAATTCTTCTGACGAATTTGACTGGGATGCTGGACTTTCAGCCACCGAAGAAGAGGCTCACGAAGGCAAGAGAGCTCGGAGAGGCAGGGCCCTCTGGCTTGCTTTCATGAAGCTGGCTCGACCCATCCGAACTCTCTTGGTCGGGATCATTGGCACGACGTTTTTCATCACTCCCCTGTTGGTTGTGGAGCTCAGGTTCCAGAGCAACACGGCCGTACGGCCTCAAGTACTTGCGTGGTCCTTGTGGTTGTCTGTCACGTGGGCAGCGTCGTGCGCGACCTATCTAATCGTTGATCTCCTTCCAAAGACTATTGTCACGGTTATCTTATTCCTCGGCGGCCAAGTCGAGCGTTTGAAGACGCAAGTAGAGGTCATGTCCTACAGCTACCGAGTCGTCCTCTCTTTCCTAACCATGTTGTCCTATACAGCTTACGTTGGCGGTATCAGCGTGGCTGAAGTTGTTCCTCGACGTATCTTGGGCATGGATAGCCCTGTCAGCGATTCGGGCTTTCTACCAGCCTCCTGGATCATACTGGGTCATCATCAATCGCGTCATGCAGGTATAGCTTATTTTTCCTACTTCGAAACATCCTGTGGAAGGGGCTCCATGTAATCTATACAGGCTCTCTTTACTGCTGCCGTGATCCTGTTCGTGGAGAAACTCTTTCTGAGATTCGTTGCCATCAACTTCCACCAGCGAGCTCTTGCTGACCGGCTGGCTGAGAATCGTCTTGGACTGAAGGCACTGGATCGGCTATCAAATGCTCACCCTGCATCGACACCCCGAGGAAATCCCAACGGAAGGAAGGGACAAAGAAGTGCCCACATCTGGATGGGCACGCCGCCCGAGCCTGGAGGACTTACGGGGGGCCGAACGCAGCAAAACGACACTACCGCTAACACGTTGCCCTTGCAGGAGGCATCTACCCTCCAGGAACAGCCTCTGGCTGCTGCTCACCACCATCGCCCGGAGACGAAGCGCCACGGTCTCGGTCGTGCGGAGACAAGGCGTCGCAGGCGCAAATTCATGGCTTCCATTATTGTTGATCAGGTTGGCGGGGCTATTGGCCAAGTCGCATTGAAGAATTCCAAGTTTCACAAAGAGGGAGAACTGGGGGGTCTTCATTCGGCGAGAAGGTTGGCGAGAAAGTTGTTTGAGCGCTTGAACACCACAAGTCCTGGGCGATCTTACCTCGTCGTAGAAGGTGCGACTTGGTGGCATTTCGCAATACTTGTGATCTAAGCACATTTACCTTCAGACTTTTATCCGTATTTTCGGTCAACCTCGGAAGCTGTCTGTGTCATTGGTTCTCTCGAGTGTTGTTACTGACGTCTCGTTAGCACGCAGCATTTGCTCTCTTTGATAAAGACGGTAACGGAGATATCAGCAAAAGGGAGATGAGAGAAGCAGTGCAGAGAATTTACAGAGAGCGCAAGGCGCTGACTGCAAGTCTCAAGGTTAGGAGGACCACGCCGGCGACGCTATGTCCTATAACCCCCGGTCATTGACTATTCGAGCAGGATGTTGGCTCAGCAGTCGCAAAGCTTGACGCAGTCCTCGTTGGTGTCGCAGTCCTCGGTATTGTATTTGCTTGTTTGCTCATTTTCAACCGGAACAACACCCTGGCTTCGTTGGTTCCACTCGCGACCATCATTCTTGGTTTCTCGTTCATCTTCGGGCACTCTGCCCAGACTTTGTTCGAATCTGTAAGTTCCACAATAACTCTCAAGCAAGTGAGCTTTGGTAACCAAAGTTCCAGCTCATCTTCATATTCTCCACACACGTGTTCGACGTTGGAGATCTGATTATGATCGATGACCAATATCTCGTCGTCAAAGACTTTGGTCTATTCTCCACAACATTTAGAAGGGTCGACGGTCAAGAGATCATCGTTCCCAACTCGTTGCTATCCAGCACGAAACTCGTTCATAATATGCGTCGCAGTAGTTCCATGTTCGTATTGTCTGACTTTGATTTGCGTTGGTATTGGACTGAAACCGTAATGCAGGTGGGAGAGCACAACGATTACGGTTTCTTACAACACGTCCTTGGAAATCGTCGAGCAGCTCAAACAACGCATACAAGCATACGTCGCAGCGAACAACCGCGAATGGTCAGGCTGCGGCGTCAATATAGACAAGATGGAGTACCAAAATGCCATTTATCTCACCATAGCCATGGAACGTAAGTATAAAAGCAAAGCCAGCACACCTTGTGACTTTGTGCACTCACGTGGCATGACTTGTTATTAGACCGTCCAAACTGGCAAGACTGGGGGGGACGCTGGGCCCGTAGGACTGCATTCATGCGTCATCTCAAAACGGTCTTGGAAGACCTCGATATGAAATATACCTTGCCTATACAACCTCTCCTTGTAGCCAGCGACTCTCGTCTGGCAACCGCTTTCCGCAGTGTCGAAGTCGCGGCCCGAAGAGCATAACAGTGTCATCTACATATCCATGTTGTTTATTCGCATGTTCTTGTTGTCGCACCAATCATGGACTCGTTTGTAGAAAGGTTGTCTATCTGATATTCCAGAAACCTGTTGAAGGCGGGTACTTTACAAGTTAGGTATAAACATACCGGCAAGTCTAGATGATGTTAAATATATGTTGTGGTACCTCAGTCGAGGGCGTCGCATGCGTAATGGTGAGCGAGGGGAGGTATCACAGATCTCCAATAGCATCGGAAGACAGTCCTGCCACCTCAATGACACCCCCCACGAGATGCAAACTACCAGTCACGAGGACGGAAGTGTTTCTCGTAGATGAAAATTCCCTGACCTTCTGGATGGCGTGCTCAATAGAAGGTAGGGAGTGGACCGCTTCAGGGGAGAATCCTTCTACAAGTTTTAACCAGGCTGTTTTAAGCAGGTCCTGTGTTGTGGGCCCAGTGTGCTCAGCAGTAGCAATGGCTACTGATGTCAGATCTAAGAATATACGAGTTAAGAGGTGGGGAGCTCTGGGTTGTCAACCGGACTCACCGCCCTTGAAGTGTCCGTCCGTATATGTAACATTGCTGCAGAAAATAACTTGATCAAAGAATGTGCTGGCTGCCTCAGGACTCTCAAAAGTAGAAAGTTGTGTCTTCGTCCCATTAAAAATAGTTCCCAGGAATTCTTCCCCTGAACGCCCGCTTGTGCAGTTGAATATGAGCACGCGGAGCGGGCGCTCCCCCGGAAATCTAATTCATGGAACCACGTTCATTTTGCGCATTGAGGCATTGGGAAAAAAAAAGTTACCCAGGAAATCCGATACGAGGGCTGACGAACCAGTCCACGCAGCATGTAAGGCTCTCAGCAGTGTGTGCCCCATCGAGATACCAGGTCGTATCTGGGTAGTTGGAGTCACGCACAGTCTGACAACGGCCGGGCCACTTGGTGTTCTCAAGACCAGCGACGAAGTTTTCTGACAGCGGCTGAGAATACGAGGAATCCCCTTTTTGACGAAAAAAGGTGTGTGCCAACTCTACTGCGAGACTGGCATTCGATAGCTGATGTTTTCCTGCAAGACCTGCAAAGCCCACGTCAGCAGAGGTAACGGAAGAAATTCGATGTTGGCGTGCCTAGTTTGATGTCTTTCAGACCCGATAGCTCCTTCACAACCCTAAATTCAGAGGCCTATGGATGCTTGAGTAGCCACATGAACGGGCAAGAAACATCCTACCCCCACATCCGAAGCGATTTCTCTGAGTACACTCTCCAGGTCGGTAGGTCGATGGATTTGCTCTACAGTCAAAGCGGGAACATCTTGCTTGTATATACCTCCCTTTTGTCGTGCGATAGCTTCAATGGAACCTCCCAAAACGGCCACATGGTCCATTCCGAGAGCGGTGATTCCGGTCACAACAGGCTTTGGCACTACATTTGTGCTATCACCTGCTCCACCAATGCCGACTTCAAGAATCGTTGCATCAACTTTTAGGGAATTGAATGCATGAAATGCCACGAGAGTCAGGTATCGAAAGTAATTCGGCATAGGTGGGAATCCGGGGGTGATCGGCTGTACAGCGGTAAGGCGTTTGATCCATGAAGACATCACAGATAGAAAATAATGTACCGGATTCTCTTCCAGCTTCTGCCAGACTTCGAAAAAGTATTTTGCAAATTCTTCCTCGGACAGTGGACGACCACCGACTCTGATTCGTTCGCGGACGGCAACGAGATGTGGTGAGGTATATAGACCTGCAGGACTTGGGAAGATGAAACGTAGTGAAATAATCAGAAACCTACCAACTTTCATACCAGGTCTTGTGTGTCGGAGTATGGAGTCGGTGAAGGCACTTGTAGATCCCTTCCCCTTAGTACCAGTGATATGAATGACACTGAGTGCATTAAGATCCTCGGGCTGGTACAAAGTGATATTAGAAGGGAGGATACAGCCATCGCACTGACCATACCGTGATTCCTATCCTCGTGACAAACTCATTCATCTCCTTTATCGCATTTGGATTGAGAACTGGACCTGCAGCTCTTGCAGCTGCGAGGACGGCAGCATTGGTCTGGAGTGTGTTCAGACGGTTTATTGCGTCCTCGTAAGACCTGCTGGACATTTTCCTTGAGTGAAAGGCGCGATGAAGATAATGTACAAATGATGGACGTGAAGGTAAGGAAGCGAAAAGGGAAATGGGCATGAGAGGATGCGATACAGTACTATTAAGGTAGCGTACTAACGCGTCCTTCCGAAATCTCAAATTTCCCTCAGACATCACGGTCACGTGTACAGAAATCTCCTGAATCGATGCCACGATATGTTTCAAACATAAACATTATAACTTCAACTTGAAGCTTGAACTAACCTCAGGCTTAAGCTTCAGGCCTTCAGGCCTTGTACATATGCAATAACTATGGACAGGTACTTGACCGTCAAAAAACCGACTGCTGTTCCAAGTGGAGAAAAGGTCAAATCAGAGCCCCCTTCTCGGCCTACCTTTCGTCCCTATCCTCCCCGCAACAAGGTGGACGAGGACAAACAACGCTTGGAAAAGTAATGTCTATACAACCAACTCACGCTCACTACCATTGACACTCCCTGCAGGCTATCAGCACCTCTTTATGCAGACGGAAAGAAACCGTCTTCTTCCGCGATAACTAGGCACCTGTTAAATACCCTTTCGGATGAATCAAATCCGATAACCCACTCAAACATCTATGAGCGCTCAGGTACGGTCCTGGATAACCGTCGTTCATTAATCGACTCATCTTATTTAGACACCGTCGTCTCCGCTGCCACTGGCCATCAGCGAGGAGAAGGGAGAACATCTGCGGGGGATAACAGAACAGCATACTTAGAAGACAGAAGAAAAAAACTCTCCCTTCAACGAAAGGAGGAACCTACTGGGGATGTCTTAAGCAATGTCCGCGTATATATCGACGGTTACCTCAGCGGTACGACAGACCTTGAGATGAAAAGAATTATCGCCCTGGCGGGCGGAACCACTTTGTATGTCGACCTGGTTCATATGAGCCGCAGTAACCCTCACATTCGAATTAGATTGGTGCCTAGCGGCGCAACGCATATATTGACATCTCAGCAGCTCAGCGGGTCGAAGACCCATACAATTTTGACTAAAAAGTCAAGGAGTCCAGCTCATGTTGTTAGACCAGAATGGGTGACGGACAGTATAAAAGCTGGAAAGCGGTTGCAAGAATTTCGATATGCAGTTATTAAACCATCAAACACTCGAAACTTGATTGATATGCTCAAGCTCAAGGCTGGCGAATCCAGTTGAATTATTGTACCAGCGTGTAACATCTACCAACAACGTATCGACGACCGTTTGAAACCGCAGTATTCACGATAGATGGCGCACAGCACGGTATTTATTCGGACAGAGAACCCGTATGGCTACTTGCACTACCTGACATATCTGTCGTATCAAAGTCGCTACTGAATTCGTAGTCGCTCATCGTATCCGAATGTTCTCGCAGCGGATCTTCCGCCTCTAACCTGTCTGCACTCCTAACACTTTCCGCGCATCGCAAACACTCCCACCCGGACTCGAGTCCCTCATCAGCCGTGCGCATCATGCGTTCGGTAATACAATGATAACAGTATACATGACCACAGGACGTGGTGTACGGTGTGTGTATGGGGAAGGCTGGCACCTCGTCGTCTGCAGCTGGTTGAGAAACCCCTTCCTTTGCGGACGTGAGAGAAGAAAGTGCGTCCGCAGAATAGCCGAGGTTGAGAGTGTAGGACGCGTTTTCCGCACAAATTGCGCATTGATCTATACGGAGTGCCTCGTATTTTCCGCGTTTCCGGGAGGGACTCTGATTGGTGTCGTTGAAAGAGTATGGCAGTATCCCAGGCAACGTCAACCGTGACATGAAACGGGCGATACGACGTTGAATGAATCTTGCATCTATGAGGGGCAAGAGGAATAGAAGGAATTCCTGGTGTCATAGAGTTAAGTCGAGATTTTAAATGCAAAGAACTAGCGTACGGTAAACGCGTGCCAGACCATCTGGCGGTTCATGAACTCATAACTGACTTCACGTTTTACTTGGCTAGTGGTGGGTACTAGGGACATCTTCAAAAGCCGGTCAATCAAGCTGCGATACCTGAAGTGACAGTGTCAGAATTTGATTGAAATAGAGAGACGAAAGGGACTCACCGACCGTTCCATAAGAAGGCGGTGAAATTCAGCAAGCTAAGGATGGAGTAAGTTGCCTCGAGGCGCGTGAGCGTCTGCCAGGCTATCCGGCGTTTATCATTTGAAGGGGTATCCGGCCAAGATCGCGACAGCGCATGCGCACGTAATCGATTGTAGAAGTAAGGCACAAGGATTGTGAGTGTGCCATGTATAAAAAGGGTACGTCGAGGTAGCCCAGCAGCTGTCAATTAAAACATCGACACTAAACCCTCTTCCATGATCTATTGAAACGTACAAGAAACCGGGGCACTGGAGCCATCTGGAATGATATACCTCAAACCCTGCAATCGGGCTCCATAGCTAGCTCCGAGGTTCCAAATTGAGAACTTGTACAGGGTCAGCTGGATGAGCAGAGCCAATTCTGGATCGAACCGGGCTTTCAGAGCTGTCTTTACTACCTGTCAGAGGTTGACGGCAACAGAGAAGCGAACATACATTCACCAGACTTAAAGCTTTTTGCAAAGGCTCGCACAGGAGATGAACCAGCTCCTGATCGAGGAGTTCAGAGTCGAGTTGACCGACGCGAACAATGCGAGAATTTGGGGAAGTGGTAGAGCCTAATGAGTCTCGTATGGAGGATAACGTGGGTTGTGCTGAATCCCAAGCTTGCTGCCACACTGAGTTACTCGATGGTCGTGCGTCACCCATGGTAGTATGCGCCAGAAGAGCTCTTGGTAACTTGAAGGACAACATGATTGCAGCTGTAGCACGTGACTTTAATGGGATTGACTCGGGCAGAAATTCAAGTCAAACCTGATCGCACCGTGCAACGTGAAGTAAAAGACAAGTTCACCTGCGTTGCCAGGCAGTCTGCACGAAGTCATGGCAGAGGCACTCCAGCAGCTTACTCTTGACACGCTAGACAGGAATGGGTCGATCCAGGATTCAAGAACGCTCATCATTCCCGGACAATCAGATCCAGCTGCTAGTCATGAAGACCAGATCACAATTCTTGGGGCCTTAAACTCCCTCCTCAGTCGGGAGGTATGGCCATAAAACTCGACGATGGTTGTGGTTCAGATTAGCTAATTTATCTGGACAGATGATCACTTACGATACCCATGAGACGTCCTCACATGTCCTCACACCCGAGGGCACACAGATCGTCCTAGAGGGATCGCACGAAGCCCGTGTTTGGGCTGCTTTGCCGGCTCAAGGGGAGGGTGAACCACTCGGAGTCCAGGATTTGAAGAAGAAAGTAGGCGACGAGGCTGCCAAGGTTGGTCAAGGGCGTGCTTTCAAGAACAAATGGATAGCGAAGCAGGGGAGTGGGTTCATCAAAGCTGTGAGTCATCTGGCATATAGAGATTTCAACCCAGTCCATTTTATTTTATCCGTCGTCTAGGTTGTTGCAATAACAGACTCGACGCAGCTCGAATTACGTGAAGTGGATTCCACTGGGACTCTCCAGGCTGGCGAGATAGCCCTGGCTGAACTACGAAAACGCAAGCTTATCATACAAAGGTAACCAGATCTTGTCTGCGCCATATTGTGCACTATATCCCTCTATGCGGACAGGAAAGGACAATGGTTTACTATTCACAAGGGATCGAACTTCAGCACGTCAATTGCGAAACCGGAAACAGATCTCACTGTTGATATGCTAACTTCGTACGTGATCTTCGTGTTGACACGTAGGACATGGCTGATCGACCTTAGTGGTTCATGGAAGACCGCGGCCTTCAAGAAATACAACTTCGAAGCGGACGGTATCCCAACGTCTGGTGGTGCTCTTCATCCACTTCTAAAAGTTCGAGAGGAGATCCGTTGTATCTTCCTGGAGATGGGGTACGATAAACCTATCCAGCTTATTGAAAATCAACTGACGATGCCGATGCCACTAGCTTCGAAGAAATGCCAACCAGCTCTTTCGTCGAGTCAGGTTTCTGGTGCTTCGATGCTCTCTTCGTGCCGCAACTTCATCCCGCCAGAGAATTGCAAGATACTTTCTACCTTTCTGGTAAGTGTCGCGTTTCTCCCCTCGTAACGCGAGCCTCATCACTGTAACAGATCCCTCGACGTCACTGCGTCCTCCTGAGGCTTACTACAACCGCGTTTCTGAAGTGCATGAAAAGGGCGGGTACGGGTCGATCGGGTACAGGACACCCTGGTCAGACGAAGAATCTCACAAGCTCCTACTCCGAACACACACCACTGCTTCATCAGCAGCCATGCTTTACAAGCTCGCTGCTAAATGCAGAGGTGAAGAAATAGACGACGAAGGTGTTGTGTTGAAGTCAAGTGATGGACGTCCACTTGCAGCAGGAGGCGATGGTTTCCGACCCGCAAAGCTGTTCAGTATCGACAGAGTGTTCAGAAATGAAACGATGGATGCGACCCATTTAGCGGAGTTCCACCAAGTGGAGGGTGTCGTGGCAGATAGGAATCTGACGCTGGCTGATCTTATCGGTAGGCCACTGTAGGTGTTTGTCGTCTACCTTGAAGTCCTAAACAACTTTTCAGGATTCATGAGAGTCTTTTTCAAAAAAATGGGTATGAGTGGGGTTCGCTTCAAACCCGCATACAACCCCTACACAGAGGTTCGTCATGGTGATCTCGTTCTTGAGACTAACTTGTGTTGATGATCCATTTATCACGTAGCCCTCACTTGAGATCTTTGCTTTCCACCCCATGCTCCAAAAGTGGGTCGAAATCGGGAACAGTGGCATGTTTCGTCCTGAGATGCTCGAACCCATGGGCTTCCCTAAGGACGTCCGTGTACATGGATGGGGTATCGGTCTCGAAAGACCAACGATGATTCGGTGAGTGTTCATCAAGCTTCCTTGCAGATGGATATTTGCTTAAACCGATTTGAAAGTTATGGTATCAACAATATTAGAACTCTTGTCGGACATAAGACACCTATCGAGAACGTGGAAAATGCACCAGCCGTTATGTTCTAGAGTCGTGACACCAGACTTGTTGTGACGATGTAGACGGGGTAACTAATAACATCAATGTACATTGTATCACCTCCGACCACTTTGACCCAGATAAGGGCGGATTGGGTGCTGACAGCTGGAAGGTAAATCGCAATGGTGATTTCATTTTACTTTGTCACAGGTATGTACTCCATCTAACAAACCGACCAGCGGTACATCCAGCATCCACAAGCGCTTCGTAAGATTGCTCGTTTGTACGTGGATGGGGGACTGAGAAATACAACCGTCTGCTTGACCAAGGAGCAGACCCAGAACTTCCAATACCAGATTAGAACGAGAAAACGGCAGCGTTCTTGCGCGAGCCGAACATATACACGATGGCTTGACTCATGAACAGACCGACGGTGATACCGATCGTGACTGCAATCATGGCACTTCCAACGTCAACTCCCGAACCATCTGCCGATATACCTCCGGCTTGTGACAGACCGGACTACAAGTGGAGGATGACAAGTCAGGACACTGTCCGTGCAAGGAGACGAAAGAAAACCCACCGGCACCAAGAACAAGACACCAGTAACCATAGACGTGAACGCCGTACCGCCCATCTTTCGTGAATAGATATTCCCGAGCAGTCCTACAGTAAACGCCCCGATCGCAGAAACGATATCCGAACGATTGAAGATATAATGATTCGCAATCTTGTTGGATGCGTAAGAAGCACACGAGATGATGACCATCACAGGAAGCTGCTTCGACTTCCATGGCTGTAGGTTTGCGAGGGACGACAAGATGGAGAAAATGGGGACGATGAGGAATTCAGTCCACCAGGGAAAGGGCTGGAGGAACCAGGGGAACGATGTTGGGCGGTAGCATCCACCGACGATATCTTTCATATAGACATTGGTGGCGTTGGTGAAGGTGAAGGTGCCCATTGCTGGAGGTGTGCCGTCTGTTGCATTGTCTGGTGCGAAGGTGCCAATCAAAGTGGTGGTGGTTGACAGCTTGGCTGCGAGGGTAGAAAGATGGTGGCGAGCAGTAGGATCAAAGAGAAGATACAGGTCCGACCCGATCTGAAGACCAAAACCCAAGAAGAGCGTGTATATGAGAGCGTACACCATCTTCACACTACCACAAACGATGTTCTTGGATGCCAGCTCGAGGGAACTTGTCACTGTCCTGCGGGTTAATCGGGGGTAACGCAAAACGGATAGATTCACTTACGAATGAGATATCCCGGAAGGATTCCGATTATACCAGCAGAAGAGATAGCTTCATAACAGAAGATCTGACTCCGAATGCTGCTGAGTCCTCGAGCCGTGAAGGACATCAGCATGGCGGTGGTAATTCTAGATACATTCGTCAGCACCGGCTCAAGCAGGGATAAGGGATAACTCACTCGAAGACATTGGCATACATGGCCGACTTTGCTGCGACCCTGAGCTGAAGGAAGCACAAGACGGACGCACCGCCACCAGCAATCCACATATCCAAGAACGATCCACCAAAAGCCAACGGACAGATAAGAACCGACAAGAAGAAGCTCAGGGTACACCTGAACCACACGGGGTACAGCGCTCGCGCAGTAAGCAAGTCATCGAGCTGCTGCGTCGCCTTTCTAGCACTGACTTCATCGTGCACAACAGCACGATAGATGAGATGGACTTTGTGAAGATTTCCTAGCGCAAGGCCGCCACCGCACTTGACGAAGTGAGTCTCAGATGTCATGGTGTCGTTGTCGCCGAAAGAACATATAATGACACCAGGCAAGTGGATGAACTCGGCGTCAACCTCGAGGATACGAGCTGCTGCGACCAGCTGCGACTCTATACGATGCGAAGGCGCACCGAACGTCATTAGAGCACGAGCAAGTTTGAGCAAGAAAAAGTGACGGTTCAAAATGGCTACAGGAGAGTTATTTCGCAAACCGCGGCAACACCAGGAAGCAGAACTCACAAGTTACATTGAACTCGATGCGGATTTTCTGTCGCTCCTTCCTACGCTGACGATAGTCCATCTGCCTGAGGGCATTTCGCTTCTCGTCATCGTAGTCGTCGAGGCAACGCTTGGTGACGCCCGTCATCCGAGGATCGTCAGGGTCAAGGATATCCGAGTCGTCATCAGAATCCTTCGATACGTTTGAGTTATTCCGTCCAACAGGCTGGGGGCGCCCAGTCGACTTCTCGCCCCCTTCCGTCCCATAGACCTGTCGACGAGAATATGGCAACCCATTCATGCCCGGTGTAGCTCCATAGAACTCCATGAGATTCGATAAGATCCCTTTTTGCCTGCCTTCTCTATCATTCATCTCACAGTAATTCGGCTCTCCGCGAAGATTGACATCCGCGCAATCACCCTCGCTGCCCCGCCCCACCGGCGCTTGTGCCTCCTCGTCAAAGTCGTCGCCGTGTCCGCGCCTAGTTCCATCTGCGAAGCTGACGTTGCGCTTATTCTTGGGACGACCATATGACTCAGCATTGTACACGGATTGTGGGGGAGGGATCTCGTGGGGGTGTTTATAAGACGAAAGCGAATACTTTTTGTCATCGTTGCCACCTTCGTGCTTCCTTCCAAATTTGATCGCAAACGGCTGATTATCGTCATCCAAGAGCGTCGTGCCTGAATCGTCAGAGATCCGACGAGCGCCGTCGGGCGCGACAGCAGGAGGTGGACCATGTTCACCAGAGTGGAACTCAGATGGAAGGTTTTCAGACTTAGAGAAGTCTTGGTATGCGGGTTGGGGGAATGATGGTGCTTGGTAGTTATTGGGGTACGTCATGTTTGGGTAAGCAGATTGCCTGTATGTGAGATCGACGAAAGAGGGATTTCGCTCCTCCCGGAAGTTGGAAGGCGGCGCCCGGAGGTTCTCGTTGAAGCGTCCGCGAGATTGTTGGGCGGGTACAGCGTAGCTTGGGGGCGGCGAAACGAAAGAAGGGCGGTAAGGAGGAGGACGGGAACCAGGGCCTGCCTGGTTGTTGAGCGACCGAGATGGATTTCTAGGCATCGCGAAATGAAGAGCCAAAGGTGACAAAAGAAATAAAGATATCCTGCCTTCAATGAAGGAACTACGAGTTGGTGCAGTGACAATGAAAGAGTGGAAGAGATCTCCTGGATGCTCAAAGTAAAGATTCTGAGGGGGTGAGCTACCATTCTGTACCGCGTTTGAACGACGGGGTTTGCCTCACGAGATAAGACTGAAATGTACATTCGTTCGTTTTAAACGTGACCGAAACATCCATTGTGTGGATTGGAAGGATCAACCAGCCCGGGAAAGAGACCGGCAGTTAGATGTCACTTACCATGGTGTGAGAAACATTGATCACATGTAGTAGAGCAGCCAATCGTGTACCATGGAGGAAGGCGGGTTCGCCGTCATTCTCCCTGGAACACTGACCGCGTCAAACAACATACACTGTAGGGAGAGCCTAGAATTCCAGTTGGGGGCGGAATTTCGCCCATACTGCTAGTGGGCATTCCAACAGTCCTTCGGGAAACCCTGGACCCTCCAGATTCGTATTCTGAGAATCTGAGTTAGCTGAGGCACGAGGCTCACACAGAATGTAGCCCGTGCATGAGTAAGCGATGGATGGCAATGTAATACACATACATACCTTGACCAAGCCTAATATAAAGGAATCGTGATAGCGCCTGAGAATACACTAACAGGCGCTGATGATCGATGATTCCTGAGGCGAATGGCTAGATGGTAAGTGTGAACCAAGTGCTCTGCTGACATTCAATGAAGGTGCCTTTAGCAACTAGCCCTCCGCATCAAGATCAGGCTTACTCTAGGCTGTCTAAGATTCAATATGAGGGTGCCGATGAGATAGATAGATGGGATAACTCATTCACAATTGACATCGTGTCGCGCGTGATCACCGTTTCAATTCTCGAGACCTGTTCCCCACTTCTTCTCCCATCTCTCAACCGTAATCCCCACAACGCCCTCCGGCGCACCCTCGAACGCATAAAACCCAAGCCTCTCGTAAAATGTTGCCGCATTCTTGTTTCTCGGATCCATCCCCAGCCAAACACCTGTCAACCCCCTTTCCTTCAAATGCCTAATCGCCGTCCCAATCAACTTCCTGCCCCACCCTTTCTTTTGATGAGACTCCAAAATATTAATATGTAGATGCGCTGGGGAGAACGCAATCTGGGCCTCTGATGCCGGGGGGAAGGTGTTAATAGTTTTGATACATTTCCTGTCAGTTTCTGTGGGCTCAGGTAAGGAGAGGGGTTCGGTGTATTTGGCTTTGAGAGGCGGCCACCAGGTTCGAGCGGTGGCTCCTTCGAAGGCGCACGTGTCTAGTGCACCCAGAGTGTATCCCACGACAGACTCTTCAGAGGGCGGAGAGCATTCAGACGGCTTGTCGGCGAGGACGAAGCCCCAGACGCATCCGGGGACGTTAACGTACGGGAGGGCGTGGACTTCGCCAGGGAGAGATGGGTAGTTGTGCAAGTCCTTGCCAGATTTTCCAGCTTCACATGTCTCTAGGCAGATCTTGGAGAGTGCGGCTTCGTCGTCTTTGGTCACTGGACGGATGAAGACTGGCATCTATGGTATGAGCTAGTGTGTAGGCTATGCAAACGGTGTTTATGGGGTATGTGACATGAGCGTTTGAGTTCGGCGACAACTTGCGAGAACGAGCAAAGATAAACAACTTGAAATCGGATGGCACACCCGATTGACCCACCTGTTAAATGTGACAACCACAATCTCAGTCGGGCCATGGTCATAGGGACCAAATCCCAACAACTCGAAAGAAAGGCCAACGGTGCCGATTCCACTACTCACGTTGGAAATCCAAACTTGAACGTGGCATCCTGCAGCAATATAAAAGGTATCGCAGTCTCAGGACGTTCAGTTTACACTGGCAGCTGGGCGTAGTGTCGCCTCGACATGTTTTCCGCGACGATGAGGGATGAAAGGAACTGCCTAGATCCAGAAGCTCAAGTTTCTGACATCGTTCGCTACAAGTCCCTGATCTCCTTGCCACATATGGAGTCACCCTTCGCACACATCCTTTTCCCGCATGTGCCATTTATTTTCCGCCTTTTGCACCTCCACCACTCCCTGAAGGCTCATCCGTAGGCCCAGAGATCACTGTAAGAAAGGACATCACACGTCAATAGAAAACTCTGGTTCTGAGATGGATTAAGAATCACATAATGCACCGAGGACAATGACCATGTATACCCAATACTTTTGCACAAAGCTCTTCTCAGGTACTGGTGCTATTGGTTCGCCTTGTGGCGTAAGTGGTGGGGGTGTGCGCAGTTCAGGCCTATCAATATGTCAGCAGAGAGGCAATGATACAAGGAAAAAATGTACAGCGGTGGTTGTCGAGGTGAAGTGAGTTTCACCGTCGTATTATGTGCAGGATATGATTTGTGCGTTTCGGAAGGACACGAGCCATCATGGGGTGCTGGTGAGACGAAGTAGTCGAGAGCGAATGGAAGGCCGGAGGCGGAGAAATGAATGTTAAGACTTGACAATGTCGATCCGGGTACGTGGCACTGGTTGAATTCCGATGTGGGTTTTATAACCCCGCAGACGTTGGGTGTTTGAAGAACTCACCGCTTTTACGACAGAGACTGGCCAGACGCCGTCTGGGACACCCAAGCGCTGGAGTGCAACCTGATACATTGCTCCTTCCATGGTAGGATCTACTGTCTGCGCAAATTCGACGAGGTCATCAAGGAGTGAGGCGGATGGGATGAATGTTGCAGGTGTCCCGAGGGGTGAAATAGAATGTGAGGGTGGGAGGGCAACGGTGCCAAGCTCGGACCAGGGTGTCGTGAGGAGATTAGGGCGCACGACACGGTGTTGAATACTGATTTGTTCGGGCCCATCCTGGGTAGGCGATTGGGCACATGTAGATGTGAGGAAGAACAGTGGGAGGGCAAGGAGGAATGGGCGCATCTCGTGACCTGTTGATGATGAGGTTAGTATTTACATAGCGTAGACATTCTATCACCTTGAAACAAGATACGTGTCTCTGGTCTCCTTCTACCGTGCTTGTTGTGTCAGACGTTGATGGCAAAGCGACCGACGTTGAACGTTGAAGAGTGCACTGGTGATTCAATAGTAAAAGTAAAAGGGGTGCCAGTAGAGACCCCATTTAATTTACGAAACAGAGGTGTCTGGGGGACCTCGTTACTTGACTCGATATGATAGAAACGGACTAACTAACAATTTCAAGTTTGATCTACTTGACGAAATCGACGTTACTTCAGGCTAACAGGTTCACTGCGTCAGCGCGCAGTCCAACCTTCGCGCGTAATATCTACAATTTACGATGCCCACCATCGCTGTAGACAAGCTCGATCTTTTCGAGAGACTCGGAAAGCAGTATAGTACATTCCGTCTCCTTTGCCTCACAGGTGATGAATAACTGATCGTACGCGTCCCTAGCCACGGAGGAGTTTGATAGACTATGTTTCGATTATGGACTTGAATTAGATGAGGATGTATGTGCCCCTGTAGCCTTGCATGCATCGATCGTCTGAACTGAACGGCGGGTCATCACAGACAACAGAAGAGGTAGAAGAGGCGATCAAGAAAGGGTTACCTGCAGAAAGACCAGTACCCACGCAATTTTATCTTTGACACCTTCTCAATCTCATTACACCTCTCTAGCAACTTAAAATTGAAGTACCCGCCAATAGGTTTGTCACCTAACTCTCCACCCGCCTTGTGCCCAGCTTGATCTGTTGTCCAAAGATACGATCTCCTCTGTATAGAAGGCATATCCCGCGCGCTCGGAGTCTTCCTCGGCAAAGCAGAAGCCCCACAATATAAGCTTGTCTATCCCCTAGGTGGTGAAGATAACCTCATTACTGTCCACGTTCACCCCGAGGTACGTATCCCGATGTTCCCCTGCGACCCGCGACATGCTGCACCATACCACACTCCAAATCGAATACTAAAAATGCAAATGCAACCCCAACGCGTTTCTAGACTCAACTCGTCCGCCCGCTCTTTGCCTGCGCCGTCCTTCGCAATCTCAAGTTCACCCCTCGCTCCTACGACTCTTTCATCGATCTCCAAGACAAGCTCCATCAAAACATCGGGCGGCGACGCTGGCTCGTCTCCATTGGTACACATGACCTCGACACAATTGAGAGCCCCTTCCGGTACGAAGCCAGGGATCCGGAGTTGATCAAATTTGTCCCGTTGACCAAGACAGAGGCGCACACCGCCAAGGAACTCGTGAATATTTACGAGGTACGTAGGTCGTGGAGAACAGAAGCAGAAACAGAAGTGACATTGATCAATTGGCAATACTTTGCAGGGCGACAAGCATCTCTCAAGGTACCTTCCCATCATCCGCGATGCGCCCGTCTACCCCATCATATACGACAAACAAGATCGTGTTCTCTCCTTCCCTCCCATTATCAATTCTGAGCATAGTAAAATCTCCCTCAACACACGTAATGTCTTCATAGATGTTACTGCCACGGACGATACGAAGCTTCAGATCGTCGTCAATATGGTCGCGACGATGTTTTCAGAATACTGTGAGGAGCCTTTCACGTAAGTGCCGTTGCTCTTTCATCAATAATCTAGACACGTATTCCGGGTTATGTTATATATCATCGCATGCAGATATGATATGGATATGGATATGTATGTTTACGTGTCTGCTACAGGATTGAGCCGTGCAAGATCGTCTTCCCAGATGGATCGACGCATATCTCGCCTGACATTGCACCGCGGACCATCACAGCCCGTACCTCTTACATCAATTCTTGCACATCGCTCTCTCTCTCTCCAACCTCTATCGCTCAACTCCTCACCCGCATGTCCCTCACTCCACTCGCATGTCCTACCTCTGACGAAATGTCCGTCACCATCCCATGCACTCGCCCGGATATCTTCCATGAAGTCGACGTGATGGAAGATGCAGCCGTTGCGTACGGGTTTAATAACCTTCCAGACATCTTCCCGCAAACGAGTACTGTTGCGCAGCCGTTGGCGATTTCGAGACTCGTGGACGTTATCAGGAAGGAGTGGGCCATGGCAGGGTGGGTGGAGGGGCTCCCTCTTATCTTAGTGAGTTCTCTCTTTCTCTTGTCTCCTCTCTCCCAGATGCGCGAACAAAAACGAATTATTGATACACTGACACCCTATAGTGCTCCCACGAAGAAAACTTTGCCTTCATGAACCGTCCCGACCCAGGACACCTCGCCGTCAAAATCGCCAACCCCAAAACGCTCGAATTTCAAGTCGTTCGGACATCCCTCCTCCCGGGTCTACTCAAAACCATCCGAGAAAATCGCTCACATCCACTGCCCATCCGGCTCTTCGAGCTCTCCGACATCGTGTTCAAGGACCCTAGCAAGGAGCGACAAGCGAGAAACGAAAGACACGCAGCTGCTGTTTGGTGTAGTAAGACTGCAGGGTTCGAGGTTGTACATGGGTTGTTAGACAGGGCCATGAAGATGCTAGAGGTGCCCCGGATTGGGAAGGCGGACAAAGAGAAGGAGAAGGGATACTACATCGTCGAAGGGGATGGTGAGTCGGGCGTTTTTCTTAGACGGATAGACGTGCGTGCTGATGTGTATATCCTTACAGACCCAGCATACTTCCCAGGACGTGCTGCGACGATTTATTACCGTCCTCCTCCCTCAGCTGCCACATCCACGCTCGACGAACTCAAAGAAACCTTTACGTCCCACGCATCGAGGGACATCGCCATAGGTACTCTGGGTGTTCTGCATCCTACCGTGCTTGCCAATTTCGAGATCACCTATCCGTGCTCGGCGTTGGAGTTTAACGCGGAAGTGTTCTTGAAGAAGAGGGTATGAAACTGTGACTGGCGGCTGGCGGTAATGCAGAGGAGGGAATGTTAGAAAAGAAGCGAAGTGTGTAATATGCGTCTCGATGAATCAACAGGCGACTCCTTTGATATGACTCATCAAGGAGGAGGGTTACTCTGAGTCACACTGACATGCGATGTTTCAGATAAAAAAGATTATATAGAATGTGGCCAGCCCAGCCAGGACAACATCACAAGCCAGTGGAAGTCCACCATTCCAATGCAGAGAAAAAACAGGATTAAAGTGTAAACATAATACAAAAAGTATAAGTACCCCATCCTCCCTTCGGAGGGTCCTTGTCCTCTTTGTCCGTTCTACAGACTTGTATAACGATAGCAACGGTCGAGGCGGTATGACAACGGCTTACAACAGCCCCGCGGACCTCAAATCTTCACAAAGCCTTTGCTCCCTTTCGATCGCCTCTCTCACCCTCCTGGCACGCTCCGGGTCCGAATACCACGGTAGAGCGCCCTGTCGTTGTGCTGTCCCTCCCTGCTCTGAACCATTCTCAGCAGAGACGGGCGGTACATCAAAGTCGGCACCCGCGCCCCCATCAAGCTCCGGAGGCTGGTGCCGAATCGAAGGTTGGTAGCGGAATACACCAAGGCGTTCGAAGAAAGATTGACGTCTGTTCTCGTTGTCTTCTTCGTCCGCAATCTCCGACTGGGTTCTCCTATGCGTGGACGAAGAGGAAGGAGAAGCATGAGAGGCCAGAATCGATCGTTCCCATCGCTTGACGCGCCAGAACCCCAGCGAAGACGTCAGAAGTAAGAACCACCCAGCCGTCATCAAGAAGAAAGAAAGCCATTCTGTCGCGAGGGGGCTATTGAGGAGTGAGTCATCCCACTGGTTGCGGTCTGTATCCGGTAGGGACTGCGCCGAGATAGCTAGATCGGTGTTATTATTGAGCATCCCTAGGTTGTTGTAATATTCCTCGGCTTCCTTGGTGCTTCCGAATGTGAGTCTGCTTGCATCTCCCCATGTATCCCCGCTTGGATTGTTGGCGTCCTCCAGTCTAGCGCGTAGACCAAAGCCCCATTGGACGAGAGTAACGCCCAGCCCTGCACGACTCCCGAACCTTGCGGCATGTGTAGTGTGCATAACCCATGTCAACGCAAATCCTATAAACTGGAAGGTGGTACTGATGAGTGCGTTCCATAGGAACACGAATAGTGTTCCCGTGGGAAGTGAGTCCACGATGACAGAGCCTTGAGTTTGTGGGGACGAAAGTGAGTTGGTATCGTAAAGTCCCATTGGGGGAAGGAGAAGGGTTGAGGTGTGGTATGGGGGTGCTGCATCTGCTTGGGCGGAGGCGTAAGAGGGAGGAGCGGTCGTAAGGGATTCTTCAGGGACAATGTAGATGCCGTCGCCTACGACGGGGAAGAGGAGAGGGGGAAGGATTAGGACGCAGACATAGGTTGATGGTAGGGTAGTCATACACACCTTCTTGCACGCGAGTTCCGGTAGTGGAGGGCTTCGCGCTAACGTTGCTAAACACCCCATCGTTCCCAGTTCCTCCGCCAATTACACGCGTACTCTCACTCGGCCTCCTCCCACTGGTATCGAATCCAAAGCGAGAAACATAATAACTGGGCAACACAGCGCTGACAGAGCGTTTCCACCAACTAGTAGGTGCCCGGGGGATGGTATCAGGAGCAAAGACGGGTATAATTCCATTCGAGTTTCCTATAGAGTTTGGGAGGGAGAGGGACGTGGGAGGGGGTGGTGAGCCGGGAGGAGGTTGCTCCCAATCTGCGACGGGCGTATTGAAGTCATACGCGAGTGGAGTGTTAGAGTAGGCTCCGTTGTTGACGTTGTGGTCGTGGGAAGAAGAAGAAGAGGGGAGGGGGGGAGATGAGGGCCTGTTAGGATTGAGAGGGTGAGATTCGTTAGCGTCGTCTTCGTCATCGGAGTCATCGAAAGCAGCGTCCAGTTCTGGGTTGGTGTCTGGATCTGTGCGCGGGTTTGGGATGGGAGCATAGCGGATAGACATGAAATATGTACTGTGTAGTTAGCGATAGGAGTACTTGGTCGTGAATGGCAATGAGGACCGTGTTGGATCGGCGCTGGCTTGGACGACTCGCCTTCGTCGTCGTTGGTGGCAGTCAGTAATGCTCAATCCAAATGATACAACCACGCCACGTTCACAACAGGGTCAAATAGACTCATTTATCAGCATGTCTGTAGCCCACAGCCTTACTTCCACTATCAAACCATGAGATTGATCGATGCTTTCATGATGAAACACGATACAATACCGCGACTACTCACGTCCCTTATTGGCATTGATGGGCGGCCACCTGAATCCCCTTCTCATGTATATGAAATCTATCCAACCAATCGCGCCGCATCTCCCTCGTCATCCTGATTTACTGGACACGATACATTCACATCTTGATCTTGTTTACGATAGGACATCACTACCGTGGGCGCGGGCAATACAGAACGTGGAGCCCTCTTCTAAAAAATCATCGATATCTAGCCTCGGCATTACTAGCCAAGGATTCCCTTTCCTGCCCACGCATCCTCAGCAAAGCTTCTTCCACATCTCGATCGACCAGCTGACCTTGTTCAATTTGAAGTCAAGACGATCTTGCTCTCCGTAACGACCCAAATATTGGCTCACGTTATCTTAAGCGGGTCCAGACCTTTTTCTTATCCTTTGCATCTCGTGACAATGTCATCTTTTGCAATGTAACAATGCCACGCTTAATCCAGGCTCCTTCTCACCGTCGCTGTTCGTGTGGGGAGCGATGTGCTACTAGGGACATTGATAGTAGTGGTAGTGTTAATGGGGAGCGGCAACGCTCCCTATAATTCAAACTCCGTGTGGTCCACAGGGGAGTGAGCTCGAAAACATGGTCAGCATTATCATTATTAGCAAGGGAATGGATGACATTCATCAAATGTTTATAGGGAGACATAACCCTTATTTTACTTGCCCTACATCAAATATCTAGAGATACACTAGATTTGAACCATACAACAGGATCAGTCCATACAGCAACACGTCCGGACACGTTCAACTGCCTGACAGAATGGTGCAGTCAGCTGCTGTCGAGCCCCATCCTTTGTCAATGCAAAGTGCGATTACATAAGCGTGATCACTGTGTAGTCAACGTGTCGGGCAAGCACTGTTGATCATATACAGCTCCAATGACCTCAAAATATGGCTGGAATCCTAGAAAAAGATGTTCCACTGCTCAGAAAGCTCACATATAATCACTGAATGTATGCCAGCAACCACGAGATGAAAACTCACAACCAGTCACCCCTAGCCCCACTTCCAAGCATCCCCAGACTGTGTTGTTGAACGCAGTGCTGAATAGCTGCAGTGTGTCACATCTTACTACAACATATGTAATGTATGTAAGTAGTGAGACAGTCACATTTATTGTAGTATATAAACCCAGCACTGTATTAGTGCTCAATAGATCCTCTCTTACTCTCTTACTATGTCTTCTGTAAGAACCCAAGCACTATAAGCTCAGGTGAGTATAAGGAGTTTTCCTCTCTGCATTCACATGCCTCCTTCAATATGTGTCAGCTCATTTCATTACCAAAAGCTTGGGCACCCAAGTCAAGGAGCTCAGCTGATTGCTGTGCAATGCCATCTGTCATGGGGAACATGCCAAGGGCAATGTCCAACAGGCATGGAAGTGCACCAGGGAAGCAGAGGCTGAAAACCACCACTTGGCAAGGAAAGCTGAGGTTTTTTGTCAATGAGTTGAAGCCCTTGAACAGCGCAACAACTCACTTATTACCCACCACAAATTGCTTTCAAAACAGCTCACTTATGCACTGTCACATCCCGAAACCTTCCCAACCCATCCAACCCAATTCTGGCCCCTTATGATCAAATCCTGAACCCTGAGCCCCAGACTTTACCTTAGAAGATTTCTCCTTTATCTGATATTCTGAATCCTGTATTTCCTGTCCCAGACTTTCATATTCCTATCTTAGCTATCTCTTGACATATGTTCCTTTCCTTTGACATTCCTTGACATTCACAGTTCCTATCAATAATTGCCTTTCCCCTGCTTCACAATTATTGTGCCATCACCCTTAGTTATTATTCCATCATTCTGACGCCATTCCAATTCATCCTCTTACTTTGTTCCAGAAACCCGAAACTCCGATTTGTCTAAAATACTTTAATAGTTTTATATCTTCCAGACTCTTCAGTATATAAACCCGACTTCACTCTGTAATATTTTCTTAGTTCAAATATTGACTAAATCCTCTTCTATTCTCCAAAGTCTTACTTCACTCTGAAAACCTCCCTCAGTCCTTAAGTTGATCTTAGGATTGTTCTCCAAACTTCTGCCTTGAAATTAAGGGACAGAACTTGTACAGGGGCACAGTACATAAGCTGAAGCCAAAGTCCCTTGCCCCTCCAACCCCCCTCAGGGATTCCCAACTGACTTCGCCCTTCTGCATGCTCTGGACTATCCAGGAATTCCGGGATTGAACCCAGACTTGACATGCACCTGTCAAGACTCAGCATGCAGTGAAGAGAGCACTTAATGCAGCTGCCATGACACTACCTGCAAATAAACCCATTGTCATCTCCAACAAGGCTTTCAACATGGTTAGAGACCTGGTGGCTGTCCACAACGTGCCGCTTTCAAGTGTTGAGAGCACCATACATGCTATTGCAGAGATGGCAGGATTGGCTGTCAAGGGAGCAATTAGTGAGAGGAGTATTGGGTGGATTATGCTTGAGGGAGAGGTAGTAGCAATGGTACAGTTGGTGGATGAGGTTTGCAAAGTCAAAGGTTAGTCTATTCACCTATTCCTGAGTGACCATTGCTGCATGCCAAACAAATTACCTAGGCATCAGTCACATGAGCCCATGTGGTGCTTTGGTACCATAGTATATGGACAGCTGAGGTTGACAAATAGCCATGGCTCATGGGCCAGCTGATCGTTGGCCGACTTATGAGTTGCACTCATAGGGCATGGATGGGCTGAGATGTAATAAAAGTCCTGTGTGATATGAGTCAGCTGAGGGGTTATTTTAGTAAGGGTATTTTGAGTGATAGGTGGGTCAATATGCAGTGGTTTTGTGTGATATGAGTGGGCCAAGGGATGAGTGACCCTATAGGTCTCTGGTGGGCTGAGGGATATTTCAATACATATTTTGTCAGTAATGGGTGGAACCATTGAATGGTGGTAAGGGTGTACCATGGGGATGGTGTGGGCCGGTGGATGGGTGACCCATAGGTGTTGGATGGGTTGAAATGTGTGACTCATAGGTCTCAGGTGGGCCGAGGGATGGGCAACCCATAGGTATTAGATGGGCTGAGAAATATTTCAATAGGCATTTTGTCAGTAATGGGTGGTAAGGGTATACCATAGGGATGGAGTGGGCTGAGAGATGGATGACCCATAGGTGTTGGATGGGCTAAGGAATGCATGACCCATAGGTCATGGGTGGGCTGAGGGGTGCATGACCTGTAGGTCTCAGGTGGGCCAAGGGATGCATAACCCGTAGGTCTCAGGCTGAGGAATGGGTGAACAGGTCTTGGGTGGGCCAAGGGATGGGTAATCCACAAGTCACAGATGGGCTGAGGGAGGGGTGACCCATAGGTCATTGTTATGGTAGAACCATTTTAGCCCCTTGTTCTTTTCCTTCTCACATGACTCTATTCCATCACATGACCTCTTTCCTCTTTTGACCCTCTGTATAACCAGTGACTCCAGGCAAAGTCCCTGGCCTTATCTTTCTTCTTTCATATTCTATGACCTTCTGCCCAATGGCGTTTATCCCTCTTATCTTTAGTTACCTTTTTTGGATGATACCTACTTTGGATACCTTGGTCCGTGTGCCATTCCCTGTAGTATAAAGACCTGTACTCTACTTGGTTACAACCCAAGTTAGATCTACGCAATACATAGCTTAACCAGCTATCTCTTGGTCTGAGAACTTGCTTCACTGATTGGCCTATAGTCTGCCAGTAAAGACTTCTAATAGATCTTGCCCTACTCGACAACAGGGTCTGTTGGTTGTTATCTGATCAAGCTCTCACGACCTCATCAGTGTAACATGGGCAGGCCGGGGGAGTGGCAACACACAAGTCAAGGATAGGCTAAGTGATAGGTAACCCATAGGTGCTGAGTAGGCCAAGAATTGGGTGGTCTGTAGGTTTCAGGTGGGCCAAGTTATGTTTCTTCAATCTATCCTTCATCATAATGGGTGGGCCCATTGAGTCAATGGGTTTGCCTTCATCTATAGGTATGTGAAGACTTTCAGCATTGGGCTGGCTGCAGTCACCACCATCAGTACCTTCAGGATAGCCTTACCCATTTTTGTACTTCAATTAAATCAAGAACAATTTTGACTTGCAGAATTGTACACCTATAGGAAACTCATGGGATTTATAGCAGTATAATTACAGTGTTTAGATATATACAAGTTGGGGGAAATGAGATCAAACCTCCATATCAGCATTCATTCCAACTGTGTCCAATTCATCTGATGTCATCAGGAGGCCTGGGAGAGGAACTGGCATAGGGGGAGTGGAAAAGCCATCCAACTCATCCTCATTTGTCTCCATACTGTCTAGATGAAGTGGGGATGGGACTGCCCTGGTGCCCTCCAAGGATGGGCTGCACAATTGGAGGCCAAGGTTGGGGGAATGTTCTGGTTTGGCCTGAATGACAGCTGGAGGAAGGGAGCTGAAACCCTCCAAGTTGAGCATTCACGTGTGATGCGAAACCAATACTGTCCTCAGGAGAGGACTGGGTTTTGCCCAAGTACAAAGACTGATTTGGTCCAGGAGTAGAATATCAACAAGACACAAGTCCAGAAATACTTTTTGCACACCATTTCACACCATTTCCCACCAAATCACCCATATTAACATTGATCATGTCTGACACACAAGCCCAAGGTAATGCCCCTGGCTGGGTCAGATTTGATGGTAAGCCTACAAATTCATTTTGCTCACCCAAACCAACCATTATCTTCCAGATCAACTGATGGAGATTGAACCACCATCTTCCTCAAATTTATTCTTAGCCCCATCCATTCCTTCCCAGACTTCCTCTTAGATCTTCTCAACCCCCCAAGGTTCTCTATAAATCTCCCATTTTCGTTTTCCCCATCATTTAAGCCCCCTGAGGTTCCTAGCCATCTAAGTGCTGAGGGCAGCACATCTGATGATCTGAGGTTTCTGACACCTCTGGTCATCCCTGACAGCAGTCTGGAACTGCCAACTCCACACATGCTCAAGGACAGTCCTCTCCCCAGCCCACCATTCATTTCTGATGCAGAATCAGCCAGCAGCTCTTGGGCGATGTCTTCAGAACTATCAGATCCTGAAGTTTAACTTGGGCCAATTCCTACTGGAATGGCCTTATTTGGTCAGACATTGCCCGCAGGCTGTTTATCCCAGGAACACCTGGAATACATATTAAGGACATTGTTACAGCCCCCAATCCTGGGCAGTGATCTTCAGCCCAAGGACTTAGCTCAGTTGGAATACTGTAAGTCCCATTTGATTTGATTTCCATTTCACTATTCAAATATATATGCAGATTGGCTGATGTTTGATGGGTATTGCCAGCAACAACAACAGCTGGCGCAGAATCACCCATTAAGCTGGCACCATGACAGATTTCTGATCATGACCTATGTCCACTGTGTGGATAGGTTCATGTATCTGACAGACCAACATGTGGAGATCTCGACCAAGATTCAAAGGCTTGATGATGCTATCAGCCACCTGGACAATCTGCTGGCAAGGATGGAGTAAAGTAACTGTATATACATAGATTGAGTGTATTTTATCATATCATGTCACATTCCGAAACTTTCCCTACCCATATGACACACTTCTGGCCCCTTATGATCAAACCCCCGAACCCCGGACTTTACCTTAGAAGATTTTCACCTTAACCTGGTATCCTGAATCCTGTATTTTCCATCCTGGACTTTTGTATTCCTATCTCAGCTATCTCTTGACATATGTTCCTTTCCTTTGACATCCCTTGACACTTTGCATACTGTGTGTTTGAGCACAAGTCTGAATAGTTCTGGACATTTGGTAAAGAAGTGATGTTAGTGAACTCATAGAGGTTTGAGTTTGAATATACTGTCAAGTCTGGGTTCAATCCTGGAATTCCCGAAAGGTCCTAAGGGCAGGGAAAGGTGTAAGGGGTCAGGAATCCATGAGGGGGGTTGGAGGGGTAAGGGACTTTGGCTTCAGCTTATGTGCTGTGCCACTGTACAAGTCCTGTCCCTTAATTTTGAGACAGAGGTTCAGAAGACAATCCTAATTTCAACTTAAGGACTAAGAGGGGTTTCAGAGTGAAGCAAAGACTTTGGAGGATAGAACAGGATTTACTCAATATTTGAACTAAGGAAATATCACAGAGTACAGGCAGGTTTATATACTGAAGAGTCTGGAAGATATAAAACTGCTAAAGTATATCAGACAAGTCAGGGTTTTGGGTTTCCAGAGTATAGTGAGGGTGAATCGGAATGGCGTCAGAATAATGGAATGATAACTAAGGATGATGGCGCAATAATTGTGAAGCAGGGGGAAGGGAATTATCGATAGGAGCTGTAAGTGTCAAGGGATGTCAAAGGAAAGGAACATATGTCAAGAGATAGCCAAGATAGGAGTACAAAAGTCTAGGACGGGAATGTGAAAGTCTGGGATGGGATATACGGGATTCAGGATATCAGGTCAAGGTGGAAATCTTCTAAGGTAAAGTCTGGAGTTCGGGGTTCAGGATTTGATCATAAGTGGTCGGGAATGTGTTGTATGGGTAGGGAAGGTTTTGGGATGTGACAGCAAACTTGAAACTGATTGGTGTGTTAGACACCTCTACCTGGCTCACAGCCCATCCCACTGTTGGTGGCCCCAAGTCAGGGCAGAGAGAGTGCAGAGGATGATGCTAACATGCTGCTTGAATGCTTCTCCCTGTGCAAGCAAGCTGGTATCACAGTTATCTCTTGTGGATCAGATGGGGCCTCAAACAAGGTTGGTACTCACAAGATTCTCAACAAATCTGCAACAAAGTATTTGTCATTCTCTATAGAGAAGTTTGGATTCATCTTCAAGGTCCCAATATTTCCTACTGGCCCATTGGTGACTATTCCAGACCCAAGCCATGTGCAAAAAGTGCTGCAAAACAATGAGCAAAGTGGGATGCATCTTTTCATTATAGGAAATCACTGCCTGGCCCACTGAACACTTGTTGCATTACGCAGTGAGGACAGCAGCGATTTGGTGAAGAAGGATGTTGAAAATACAGATAAACAGGACAATGGTGCTGCTATTTGATTGTTTCACTCCAATGCACTTCACACAACATTGACACCAGATGGCCAATCCATCAAAGAGCCATACAATCTTGTGTTTGCAATCCACTTCATTTGTGGTAAAACATCCCATGTAGCCCAACTTCAAAAGGCTGAGTATAAACTGATGTTTTTGAATGCCTACAAGTGACCTTTTTGATGCATACTTCAAATGTGACCTTCAGTATGCAGAACAGACTCGTGCAGCCATGCGGGCTAAATTGTTCCTGCAACTGTGGTATGATCATGTCACCAACAAAGCCAAACACCCATCATACAGTCACTTCTTCCCTTTTTGCCACAGCTTCATATCATCTCTGTCAAGTCCAGGTTCAATCCTGGAATTCCTGGATAGTTCCGGAGCACGCAGAAGGGCAGAGTTGGTCGGGAATCCCTGAGGGGGGTCAGAGGGGTGAGGAACTTTGGCTTCAGCTTATGTGCTGTGCCCCTGTACAAGTTCTGTTCCTCAATTTCAAGGTAGAGGGTTGGAAGACAATCCTAAGATCAACTTAAGGACTGAAGGAGGTTTCAGAGTGAAGTAGAGACTTTGCAGGATAGAATGGGATTGAGTTAATATTCGAACTAAGGAAATATCAGAGAGTACAAGTGGGTTTATATACTGAAGAGTTTGGAACATATAAAACTATTAAAGTATGTCAGACAAATTGGGGTTTCGGGAACAAAGTAGGGGATGAATTGGAATGGTGTCAGAATGATGGAATAATAACTGAGGGCAATGGCGCAATAATTGTGAAGCAGGGGGAAAGGGAATTATTGATAGGAACTGTAAATGTCAAGGGATGTCAAAGGAAAGGAACATATGTCAAGAGATAGCCAAGATAGGAATACAAAAGTCTGGGACAGGAATGCAAAAGTCTGGGATGGGCAATACAGGGTTCAGGAAATCTTCTAAGGTAAAGTCCAAGGCTCAGGATTCGGGATTTGATCATAAGGGGCCGGAATTGGGTCGGATGGGTTGGGAAAGTTTCGAGATGTGACAGTCTCAGAGCTTCAAGTCTCTTGATGCTTGTTGCAATGCTCTTATCAAGCTTGCAGTTGCCCATCAAGAATATTACCCTATGGTCCCCTTCCTACCTTGGCAACATGGTTTGCTGCCACTTGAAAAACTCTTTGGCATTGCGTGCAAGTTTCTACCCAATTTTGTCAAGTCCGGGTTCAATCCTGGAATTCCTGGATAGTCTGGAGTGCATGGAATGGCTGGGTTGGTCGGGAATCCCTGAGGGGGGGTTGGAGGTGTAAGGAACTTTGGCTTCAGCTTATGTGCTGTGCCCCTGTACAAGTTCTGTTCCTTGATTTCAGAGCAGAGGGTCAGAGGTCAATCCTAAGGTCAACTTAAGGACTGAAGAAGGTTCAGAGTGAAGCAGATCAGGAGAGAATGGGATTTAGTTGATATTTGAACTAAGGAAATATCGGAGAGTATAAGCAGGTTTATATACTGAAGAGTCTGGAAGATATAAAGATGTTAAAGTATGTCAGGTGAATCAGAGTTTCGGGTTTCCGGAAGAAAGTAAGGAATGAATCGGAATGGCGTCAGAATGGTGGAATAATGACTGAAGGCAATGGCACAATAATTGCGAAGCAAGGGGGAAGGGAATTATTGCTAGGAACTGTAGATGTCAAGAAGTGTCAAAGGAAAGTGACATATGTCAAGAGATAGCCGAGATAGGAATACGAAAGTCCAGGACAGGAATGCAAAAGTCCAGGATGGGAAGTATGGGGTTCGGAATGTCCAATGAAAGAGAAATCTTCTAAGGTAAAGTCCGAGGCTCGGGATTTGGGATTTGATCATAGGGGGTCAGAATTGGGCCAGATGGGTTAGGAAAGTTTTGGGATGTGACAAATTTCAGTTATGTTGAGTTCCTTGGAATCTTGCGCCATACAGAGCAGCAACTAGAAGTACTCCTGCAATTATCCAAGTCAGGTATCCATGAACAAAAAGAAAAATCCTCGATCCATGACACAACCCTTGAAAAACTCACTGTTGATGACCTCAAGAAGCTCGGAGATATACCTTCATGTTTGCAAATTGAGGACATTGCAAGTGTCGCTTGGGAGGATGTTACTATCTTCAATGATGTGAGTGAATACTTTTTATCAATGTTTAATCAGTCAAGTTACTTATAATCATGCACATAGGTACTTGGTGTCACAAACATATCCTTGTTGCCACTGGTGTTCACTGCAAGCAAGAACGCAGCCACCCGTCTCAAAGTGCATGGGAAACAAAAAGCTGTTTTCCATGGCAAGGACAGTGTGAGTGAATCAGAGGATGACAAAGGCAAAGATGAAGAGGAAGAGGAACTGCAGAATGCTGCTGCACTCACTGCCCAGGTGCAGAGATATGTTCAAGATCTCTGTGATGGGTCAGTCCCTGAGAGCATCCAGCATGCCAGTGCTTGTTGGCATTGACAACTGACATTGAGGAACTTGAAGGACTTGAAGAATGGGCAGTGTCTGACACAGCTTGAAAGGTTGTCACTCTGAATTGACAAAAACTATAAGAGGGCAGTGATTGCCTGGACTAATAGGGATTAGCTAGGAGTAGCAAATAGGTATAAGTAAACTCACCTCAGCCACTGCCAAAGAGGGGCAAAGAACAACTAAGGAATCGGAAGTAAAAACCAAGTAAATATGTATAACAGAGTGGGTGGAGAAGCACTCACTAATGATAATCAGGGAATAGGAACAGGAACAAGAGGAATTTGGAATTAAGCAATGTAAGGAAGTGACGGAGTGTCCCCAGAGGCTCAGGAATGATAAAGGATGATGCAATACAATAAGGGTCTGCATGTCTACACAAATTCCAGATTGATTCTGAGTGGATACCAAGACTCTGAGCAGTTCTGCCTGGCAGCGGAGCGGGGGTAGGAATTCCGGCATTCTGGACATGCAGAAACACAGATTCTGATGTTCCAGAAATGCAGGGTTTGTTGTTCCGGTTCCTGAGTTCACTGTATTTTGTCATGAATATCCTCAATCTTCTCAACCCAGCACCACCATCAAATTGACCAAGTGACCATGCCAATGTGATTCCAATCACAACACCACGTCAAATGCTCAACATTGCAGCTGTCATTTGCCTGCAGAAATCCCACAACTGAAACTCTGGCATCCTTTCTGAATGGATGTTTGGACAGAAAGTGATCTATGCAGAGTATGCGCTGACAAACCTGGCAAGAGTCTCTAGGCAGCTCGATGATGCATCTGGAATGCCAATTCCAATTGATCTAGGAATAAACGCAGACACTCCATTGGATACTAGTAATGGTACACCTTATCCCTTATTCATATGCTGGGTCAGCACTCAGCCCGCACTCAAACCAATGTGAAGGTTTGGCACCTGCACGTCCAAATGAGATTCAGCACCTCCTTTGACAATCTGTAAACAGCAATGATAACCTGCAGCTGCTCATGCACAAGTGGCATGGTGGCTACTCATGTGTGGAGCACTGGACAACAGTGAACAATATTTCAAGCCCGAATCCTGTCGCTGCCTCATCTTCCATGGTGGCCCCTTCAGCTTCGACTGCGGGACATTGGGGTATTACAAGGGCACTCCTAGCAGCTGTACCACACCTCAAAGATCATGGTGGGCTGTTCCTTTCATCATGATGTGTTTTCAATAATATGTTCTGATAATCAAAATTAAAATTGCATCTCATCTCTTAGTTCCCTCCATATTGACACAAAATATTACAGACATATGCCCCTTGTCAGTAGGGTTGTACCTTGTGATGCAGTGTCTTCAAGGGCACTACCTGGGCCAAGTTGTCTGCATGTACAAGAAAAATGGGAGCAGCAAAGGTTCCTGACACGAAAGTGTATCACTCACCAATCCAAGGGAGGTTCCATCACTTACAAACATTGGGCTGAGGGTTTTCACTCAAGTATGCCCATTTTCATTACTATTGCCACAATTTATGAATCTACAATGATTAATGTTGCTTGACTGTAAAGACACACACAGAAGAGAGAGAAAACTCCTTCTGGCACTTCAGCAAGTCTACTGGCAATCTTTGGACACTGGCTGGTACAAAGGAGATTGTCTACAATCTTGGGCCGTCAACACCAGATTCCACAGAGGGCCGATACTATTGCTTGAAGCCATGGGCCTTCGAACAGTGAGTTTTTGGGGCAGTGTGGACTCAATGATGTATCAGATAGGTGGAATGCACTTGGAATAGCTGAAATACAGAAGATAATAGCTGCACAGTTCAAACCACAGTCTAGAAAGAAGCTAAATTGTGGCCCAGCATAGGTAGAATCACATGTTTTACTTGGACCGCAAAATTTACAGAAAGATTACTATATATGGTATGTTTCAGAACTTGCCGGCTACCAAGCATGTCTGAAGTGCACCTTGGAAGGAAGTTTTGAAAGTTTTGTGAACATGCACTATAGGGAGTAGCTGGAGTCCTCTTGGAATCAAGGGAGTATCCAATGAGAATGCATTCAAGGGAACAAGCATAAACTTTAGGGTTATGTTTGTGCTGAATCAAAACAAAAGCACAGGACCTGATCTTGCAAAGGTGACGAAGATCAAGTTTCAAACTGTGCCAAGCTTTGTGTTACGAATCTTATATTTCTTTTCTTTTTCTTATCACATGACAAGTCACGTGACATGTGACTGCTTTTACTTTTATCACGTGACTCTACCTACAACATCATACCTTATGCTTTCCTCATGTCCTATGCATGTACACTCTAGTTCATTCTAGTTCATTCTATATGACTTCATATGTTCTTCTATGTTTTATTACATTCTTTCTCACTTCACTATGATATCATACTTTCCATTCCTATCTAGAAAGTAGTATAGTGTCACATCCTGAAACTCCCCTAACCCATCCAGCCCAATTCCGAACCCCTATGATCAAATCCCGAATCCCGGGCCTCGGACTTAACCTTAGATGATTTCTCTTTCATCAGACATTCTGAACCCCGTACTTCCTGTCCCAGACTTTCGTATTCCTATCTCGGTTATCTCTTGACATATGTCACTTTCCTTTGACACTTCTTGACATTTACAGTTCCTATCGATAATTCCCTTTCCCCTTGCC
>MU127421.1:289562-451731 GCA_014904945.1 Gyrodon lividus | reverse complement strand
GGGATTTAGTTGATATTCGAACTAAGGAAATATCAGAGAGTACAAGCGGATTTATATACTGAAGAGTCCAGAAGATATAAAGGTGTTAAAGTATGTTGGACGAATCGGAGTTTTGGGTTTCCGGAAGAAAGTAAGGAATGAATCGGAATGGCGTCAGAATGGTGGAATAATGACTGAGGGCAATGGTGCAATAATTGTGAAGCAGGGGGAAAGGGAATAATCAATAGGAACTGCAGATGTCAAGAAATGTCAAAGGAAAGAGACATATGTCAAGAGATAGCCAGGACAGGAATATGAAAGTCCAGGATGGGAATGCGAAAGTCCAGGATGGGAAATATGGGGTTCGGAATGTCCAATGAAAGAGGGATCTTCTAAGGTAAAGTCCAAGGCTCAGGATTCAGGATTTGATCATAGGAGGCCGGAATTGGGCCAGATGGGTTAGGAAAGTTTTGGGATGTGACACTGATGACTTGTACCTCAGGAAGACAGCCAGGCCCAGAGATCATCATGCTTGAGCTCACCGTTGTCAGACCAAAAGATGCCAACCTTGAGACCAGTTTTGAGCTTGTGCACACGCTCCCAAGCTTGAAGGGCTAGAAATGCATCAGCCTTTGTAGCCAAGGGAATCACCCACATGTAAGAAGAGAAATTGTCAACAATGTCCATGATGTATTTATGCCTGGAGGTGGAAACAATGTCAGGGTGCTTCATCAAGTCTACATGAACCTTTTCCAGTTGCTGTGTCACCCGCCTACCCTCCCAGATCTTTGGCACAGGTGTCCTAGTCTGTTTACCAAGGATGCTCCCATCACAAATGGCAGGGGTAGAGGAGAGGTCAATGGGCATACCAGAAACAGCACCACTGCAGGCCAGGTCATAGACAGTCCGATGGTTGTTGTGACCCAGATGATGGTGCCAGGTCTCCAGGTTGGGAACACACTGAGCCAGGAAGGCATCCTGGGCAGCTAAAGACGACCCAGAGATGGCATAGAGCTTACAGGAGGTAAGGGTACTGGAGAGGATATGGGTGCCAGACCGAGAGCTGAGTGTCACATCCCAAAACTTTCCCAACCCATCCAACACACTTCTGGCCCCTTATGATCAAATCCCAAACCCCAAGCCCCGGGCTGAACCTTAGAAGATTTCTCCTTCATCTGATATTCTGAATCCCATATTTCCCATCCCAGACTTTCGTATTCCTATCTCAGCTATCTCTTGACATATGTTCCTTTCCTTTGACATTCCTTGACATTCACAGTTCCTATCGATAATTCTCCTTCCACCTGCTTCACAATTATTGCGCTATCGTCCTCAGTTATTATTCCATCATTCTGATGCCATTCCAATTCATCCACTTACTTTGTTCCAGAAACCCAAAACCCCAATTCATCCAAAATACTTTAACAGTTTTATATCTTCCAGACTCTTCAGTATATAAACCCAACTTTACTCTGTAATATTTCCTTAGTTTAAATATGGACTAAATCCTGTTCTATCCTCTGGAGTCTTACTTCACTCTGAAAACCTCTCTCAGTCCTTAAGTTGATCTTAGGATTGTCCTCCAAACTTCTGCCTTGAAATGAAGGGACAGAACTCGTACAAGGGTGCAGCACATAAGCTGAAGCCCCAGTCCCTTGCCCCTCCAACCCCCCCTCAGGGATTCCCAACTGACTCTGCCCTTCCACACACTCTGGACTATCTGGGAATTCTAGGATTGAACCTGGACTTAACACTGAGCCAGCACTCAGTGGCGGTGAAGTGGGCAGAGAAGCCATGCATCCTGCACAGTGTGGACACAGACACAAGGTGCACAGCAGTGGTGGGTATGTAGAGCACATCTTCAAGGGTAATGTGATACCCCCGCAAAACAAGGAGACAAATACTACTGATGCCTACTGCACGAATGCCCGACCCACCAACACCATTGACAGTCCAAGGGGGGATGGAGTGAAGGTCATAGAAGTTGGCAGCATTGTTACTGATGTGGATGGATGCACCAGTGTCGATGAAGAAAGATGCAGTGGCAGGGTTGATAGCAGTGGCAGCATGTTGATTTGGTGCAGTGACAAGGAGGCTGGCAGGGGATGGTGGGCAGCTATGGCAACGCCAGTCAACAGACATGGTGAGGTGGCTGAGGTGAGCCATGAGGGCAGTGAATTCATACTGATCACTGTCAGACATGTTGTGGAGGAAAGCAGGTGGCAAAGAGTCACACACCCAGCCAGCAAACTCAGTGCTGCCAGGCGCAGAGGTGGACAGTGGGGCAACTAGTGTGGAAGCCAAAAAGACCGCCCCACCAAACACAGAGTCCAGGATATATGCACAGCCATGGCTATCATATTGGACAGAGGGTGCACCAGGGCCTAGAGCAGCGGTCACTTCAGCACCAGGTGGAGTGGGAGGCTGCATGGCCCCACAGCAGGCCAGCTTGTCAGTGCAAATCCTCAACAGGACCTCCTCACAACGACCAGCCATGCCACCCTCAGGTTGCCAACTGTTGAGGGTGTGGCCATGCTTGCCGCAGAGCAAGCAGACCTTCAAGACATAAGTGGACGCCAAGAAGGCTTAGAGGTGGTGGCGAGGATGAGATCAGAAGTCAATCGAGCCTTCTCATTGTCAAGTAACTGCTGTTCAGTGTCAAGGTGAGCATGGATGTCAGCAGAGGTAAAAGGCTGCTCTGTTGTACTGGATGATAATAATGACACTACCTGTGTCTGAACAGTGCCCAGCTCCCCAGACAGAGCATTAAGCATCACTATGGACAGGAAGACCTCCTCTGTCAGGATGCTGATGCAATAGATTCAGTGCACAAGTCAAGTTCGCTGAGTTCAGTGCTCATGAGTGAGAAATGCCATCCCTGCAAGTAACACTTGGCAAACACCTCCTGAATGAGGAGGATCTGGGCAATGGGCGTGACTTTCTCATGACATTTGCACAACAAGTCCCAAGCAACCACCACGTTGGTGATGTCCTCGAGCAGGTGCTGATCCTCATGACTCACACAAGAGCATAACACAGAGACCACTGCAATGTTGTTGAGAGCCCAATTGTTGTATGCACCTGGTTTCAGAAGTGGGTCAGGGGCCATGACAGTGCCAGTGATGTATCCACCAACAAGGTGTTGGTTGAGAACAAGTTTCATGGCAAAGGACCAGTTGAGCCAGTTGTTCTTGCCTTGGTCAAGGGCATCAATCTTCTTGAAAGACCTGGTGTCCAGTTTGGCAGCCAGTACACTGATAGGCGCATGTTGTATATAGTAAGCTGGTGCCACAGCTGTCGTCGGAACGGCGGAAAGCAGGGTAGTGGCACTAGGTGGAGGTATGCCTGCTGTAATGGTCTTGGATTGCGTGTGATGCCTCAAAGTATCACCCTCCAGTTTGGCATCAAATTTTGGTGGTGTCATGGTGGTGAGAGAACAAGGGGGTGATAAGAGATAAGAGATTTATTGTGGCACAGCATTGGTTTTATTAGTATCCAGCTGCTTCTCGCCTGATAAGGACTGAGTGAGATAGCAAAGAAGGTGCGTCAGAGACATCAATGCTCAGGAATTGAAGTCCTGTTGTCAGTGTTCTTTGTTGAATACGTAGGCCTAGATTCAATTCTTGTCCAGATCTGGTTCCGGCTCTCTCAATATTAGTAACCAGGGCTCATAACCTGTTGGAACTAGATGTATCATTAGACCCTCAGTCATACAACACAATTGACTGGGATTAATGTATCTAGACATATTGTTAGACTATACTGGTATGTTAGTATGATACTAGGTACATTAGTGAACAAGGATGCTTACCCCTTAGTCATACAACACGACTGAGGGGAAGGTGAAACTACGGGCTGGATTATATGCATTTAGGCCAAACATTGTAATGGTTTATGGAGTCACTGTACAATGCTATGGTTGTAGGCATCAAGGATAACTTGCATGAGTTCAGAGGAAGTGATTCACTGACTGTGAAGGCTCATACTTATTGAGATTGAGTATAGGACAGAGTTGTAGCTTTTTGGGAGTGACACGTAGACCATATTGAAAAAGTCCTTGTCTGAGATTGGTTTGTCCATCAAAGCGAGTTCTTCCTTCATGACCATCATCTTGTCGAGGTGAGCATGAGCATCTCTGCCCTCCTTCAACTTCATTTCACTGAGTGGCCATCTACGTTCAAGGCAAATGATGAAGGAACAACCTTTGAACATTTCCTTGAGGGTTTCATAGTATTCTATGGCAGTAGTCTTTGCCATGAGGTGAATAATTAGGGAATTAGGAATGTTCCAGCAAGTTTGCTGTCAAGCAGTATTGTCGTTCTTCTCCCATTCCACAAGGTCTTTCTCATAGTCCTTGAATGCCTTTATCTCAGCAGGTGTGGTTGGTATCTGCACTAGCAAGTGACCACTAGCTGGGTCTATAGGCTTGTGTTTCATGCTGTTGAGGTGTCCCTTCACTGTTCAGTCCTTTGGCTCCAAGACTCATGTTGACTCTGAATTTCCAGATAGTCCAGTTCTTTCCCATAGCATCTAGCTTAGATATTAGGTACTTGTTGGATTCACTACAATCAGACGTATCAACCAGCAAAGACAAACCCCCTCTCCCCTTCACCTGCAAACCATTTCCAGAGTAATGAGTGGGGGTATGCATGCATGCTCTGCTTGTCCTGACCGGTACATGACACATGCTGATCTCGAGCCTTGTTCTGCGCGGACATACTTGACTTGCACTTAAAGCTTAGCTCGTCTCCCACATCACCGCTTGCGGCTGGTTTGTCATGGATTACAAGGGGTTGATATGGGTTTCAAGTGTAGAGACACCGCTTTCGACCCGGACTCTCGACTCTGACGCTGGTCTTCACTTTCCCCCCTTGTAATCATAGTGCCCAGCCCTTCCCAACTCCAACTTGGCAGCTAATACCCTACATCACTGAGTACTAGGCTCGTCTCCTCTTTCACAGCTGGCGATTTGTTTGTCATCACATCGCCAGCTGTTGACATGGGGTTGCGAACGTAGGCTCCCGTAATATACGGTACAGTCTGACTCTGATAACTGACTATCAGTAGGATGGCTTGAATTGACCTTTTCTGTCTCATTATGTTTAGTTTGACTTCCCCCACGTTGTTCTTTTCACATCAGGTGCAGTATATGCGCCAGTCTTTCTGGAGAGTTAGTTTCTTGGTAGGTGTTTCCCTTTGAATTCATTTACACAAAAAGTATCAGACGGTGGTGCACAGAAAACAATGTACCACAACCAATGATTGATAGTATAGTCACTAGTGAACAAGCAGAGTGGAAACTCGGTGAAGCACGACACAGCGTAGAATGTGGTTCAAAATATATTATTCCCCCTCTCCCCCCAGATCTCTCCACCTCCGTTAATTCAACTACATAGCACCACACGGCTCATCCCATATTCACCCCCATCGGAAAGCCTTGCTGTGTTGATGTCTGACTTTGCATCATCTCCTGAGCCTGAGCTCGAACCTGTGTATACGCCCCCGCCATTCCCTGCCCCCCAATGTTTAACCCGACTGGTCCACCAAACCCACCCACCGGTCCTCCTACAATGCCAGCACCTGCCCCTACACCTCCACCTGTACTTCCCCCACTGCCAATACCCCCAGGGCTGTTTGCCCCCCTGACCATCCTCGTCACGCGTTCGCAGCTCTCCATGCGGGACTGCATCATCCGCTCGAACATTTCTAATATCTGAACGGATGGCTCGCGGCCACCGGCACCGAGGACGAGCGGGGACGTGTACGTTGGTTGTCGTTGAGTTTGCTGGAAAGAAGCGTGGGTTTGGTGAGAGGACGTGGAGGAATATCCGGTGGTAGATATGCCCGGGGTGGGAGGCTGGTTAGTTGTTGTCGGGAACTGGAAAGACGGGTGAGAAAGGTAAGGAGAAGTCAGTGTCGTCGTTGCATGGGTCACCGTGGGCGGATAAAACGACATAGCAGCATTAGTCGAACTCGCCGGCAAAAATGGATGTGGATAGAGTGCGGCTGCAGACCCTGTCCCTGGTATAGTACTCTGATGAGAAGAAGCGGCAGCAGAAGCGGGATTAAGGTTGGAGCTTTGACGTGCGCGATGTTGCGTGTGTGGGTATGGATGCTTTGTGATCCCTCCTCGTGCGACTGGGGGTAGCATTCCGCGTGTTGAGGAGATGCCTTCGAGTCTGAGGTTAAATGCCTTTTTGCGCTTGAGCCATTTGGTGGGTGGGGAAGGGGAGGAGCTGTCTAGAGTCTTTCCAGTATCTGAAGAGGACGGTGATTTGGATTGTATTCGGCCAGGAGGAGAGGTAGGGCAGTCGTCTCCTTCCTCTGATTCGATAGTGGAGGAAAGGTCGGACTGAGATTCGACAGCGCGCTGGATTAAGTCCATCTCGAGCTGGGCGCGAGTGCGGTATACCCACATGCGTTCCTGGTGATAAAAAGCGACGAGGGACTCGAGGAGAGTGATGGTACTTTCTACGGGGTGTAGGCCGATAGTTTGGGGTGAGGAAGGGGGTGTGGGGAGGAGGGAAGAGATTGCATGTTGGTGATGGGCATACTGAGGTTGTTGGGATGAATGGGAGGAAAGAGAAATGGGGAGAGGGTGTGTATGGTGTGGTGTATGCTGCGTGTGAGGATGGAGTGGTGATGTTCCTGTGTAGTGAGCGGACAACATCGTGGAGAACGTCGTTGACAATGTCGACGACGACGACCTGATTGCTGGTAGAGATGGGAATTAGGGTTAAGATTCACCCCTTCATGAGGGGTGGCATCTTGGCATAGATAAGATATTGTACATTTATTTACAAAGTACTACTCGTCGACCGTGATCGCGTTGACGTTGCGATGAAGTACGTCGCATTACTGAGCGGTGGAAAAGATAGCTGCTTCAACTTGTTACACTGCAAACACAACGATCACCATCTTGTAGCTGCAGCAACTCTCTCTCCTCACTCTGGAAAGGGTTCGTCAGTTCTCACACACGCTCCCCACATCCCACTGACACCGCATCAGATGAGATCGACTCTTACATGTACCAGACTGTCGGCCAGGATGCCATTGCTCTCATCGCACAGGCCCTCGACGTGCCCCTCTATCGACGCGTCATACAAGGCCAGCCCATAGAACAGGGCGCAGAGTATGGCGTCAAGTCTCCTGGCGGCGGTGGCATTACTGGAGACGAGACAGAGGATCTGTACGCCTTGCTAAAGGATGTCTTGGTGTGTATGCAATTCTTGTCGCATTTTCGCACCTGGGGACGGGTGAAATGACTAGGACCACCACCAAGACATACAAGCCGTCTCCGTTGGCGCCATACTTTCAAACTATCAACGCGTGCGCGTAGAACATGTGTCAGCCCTCCAACTTGTACTGTGTTTCGCTCCCTCACTCAATCGTTTCGTGCAGCTGCCGCCGCCTCTCACTAACGCCCCTGGCCTATCTCTGGCAACGGAACCAATCCTCCCTCCTCTCAGAAATGGTCTCCTCACACCTGAACGCCATCCTGATCAAAATCGCTGGGGCAGGTCTCATCCCGTCCGACCTTGGAAAATCCCTCTCATGCATGCAAACCAAACTTATTTCACTTCATAAAAAGTTCGGCACGCACCCATGCGGCGAAGGAGGAGAGTACGAGACTTTCACAATCGACAGTCCGCTGTTCAAGCGGCGCGTAGACATCAGGGACATAGAGGCAGTAGTGCTGGATCCGAACGACGTTGCACCTGTCGCGTATTTAAGGATCAGACGAGCAGCATTGGTTGAAAGGGAGGAGCGCACCTGGGAGGGTGTCCCCGTCCCTCCGTTACTGGAGGGTCCATTCAAAAATGTACGCCTGCGCTTGGAACAGTCCCTCCTCAGCACAGAGTCCACTCCCGTAGGAGGTACTGACTCCCAACCCTCGCCTCCACCGGCACCACCCGATCTCGGCCCATACGTGCGCACCATTGGTTCGTGGGTTGCAATCGGGAACGTCCGTCTCCCCTCCTCCCATCCACAAACATCGAGCATCGGGGAGGAAGTAGCAGAATGTTTCGAGTTAATTCAAGGTACTTCTCGTCTTTGTTGAGTTTCTTGCACAAAGTCGTCGTTTCCCCTCACATTATCCCCCCTGATAAGACCTCCTGGCCCGCAACTCGCCCAAGAACTCCAACCTGCTCCCGACATCGGCAACCATAACACTCCTCCTTCCCACGCTCGACAGTACCACATTCTCAGCTGCCAACACTACCTATGCCTCCTTTTTCGGTGCGTCCCCGCCCGCCAGGGCTTGTGTGGGCGTTGGTGGGGTGGGCGTCGGGGTGGACTGTTTGGCTTGGCTTGGGGAAGCGAATGAAAGCGGCAAGAAGAGAACAGCAAAGATAAGAGGAGAAACGGGAGCGAGAAAGGCACTTCACGTTCAAAGCTTGAGCTATTGGGCACCTGCGAATATAGGTCCTTATTCGCAGGCCATCAGCGTATGTAGATTTTCGCTTTCGTTCTTCCCCCACTGCTTTCTCTGTGGCTTTCGTCAACTCCATTCTTCTCCACAACATCTATTCCCCATGCATGCTTAGAACCTCTAATACGCAGATACCACCGTATACATTCATATCAGGCCAAATCGGACTGCTACCTTCATCGCTCACTCTCCCATCCCCGTCTCTACATGCACACTCAGCACCCTCTTTGCAACCAGCGTCGGCACCCACCCCACTCCCACTCGAAACAGCGCTCGTCCTCCAACACACCGCACGTGTCATCCGAGCGGCGCCTAACTCTGGGTTGGGTGACGGAAGCGAGGGTGGTTTTTGTCGGAGTGATCGTATTTGTGGTGATTCACAAGAGAGCGGTGATCACCATGACATCGGTGGGGAATCAGACATGGATAACGTGGGGAGAAGGGGAGGATGGATCCAACTCGCTATATATTACCTCATACACACGGAGGACGTGGACCGTGTCAGGAGGAGTGTTGGATTGGTCGATGGGGTATGTTTGTCCCGTCAGATCTGGGTTCTTGCTTTCTTCCCTTCTTTCCCTCTTCTCCTGCCCCTTGTGTCAAAGCAAACCTTGAAGAAGCTGATGTACTTGGTTCTGTTCTGCCACATCGATACAGCAAACAACACCAACGCTATATGCAGTCCTCTCTTCCCTTCCGCGCGGAGCTCGAATCGAGAAGCAGGTAATGGTACACAGCGGCCGATTTGCAGAGACACTTCCGGAGGACACAGAAGAAGAGGAGGAAAAAATCGTGGTTGAAAAGCCTCCTTGTTTCGTTCAAGGTGGCGTATCACTTCCCCTTTTTCACTTTGACGAGTCGGAGGTTCCTCTTGGGTACTTTATCCCAACCCACGTTCTTACGCCAAAACATAACAGGAGACGTGACCGTTCAACTCCCCAAATTCCCCTTCACCCGAGTCCAAGTCTACTACGAAATTTCCCACTTCATGCCCTCGACGGAGGCCTGTGCGGTGTTTTTTGTACGGGGCCTCGACGCGCCACGAGAAGCGCTCTTCACACAAATAGTAGAGAAAATGAAAGCACTCCCAGAGTTTGCGCCTTTCCTGATGCATACATTGACTGCGAAGGTGTTCGTGAGCCCCGGATTTGGCGAGGGCGAGAGATGTACGTGATGCCTTGTCGTTGACGTTGTCCATCTCCCCCTCCCCTTTCCTCTTGCCCTTTCTTCCATGCTGACCCTTGCTAACTCTCCCCTCGCTTTCTCACACCTGCCGCCTCACCATTTTCTTTCCGCTGACGTGCACGCGCAATGCAGTCATCCCCCTTTTCAAAGCCCTCTTCGGTACCAATATGCCAGCGCTGACGATTGTACCTTCTCGGTTTGTCGCGTCGAGGAAGGGCGAGGGGTGGGATTGGGCTGTTACGTTGATGGCTGTGTAGCTGTGATCTAGGTGGCTTAGAGCGGGAAGGGAAGAAGGGAAACAAGAAGAGGAAGAGAAGAATAACTGGCGGGCATCTGTTGGATATCCATAGATCAGTTTGAGACATCCCAAAGTCCTTAGACCTCCTGGAGTCATCCTTACAATTGACGTAACACCCAAATCGCATTCGCATGAAAGATAATATTACAGAAGAGGTACAATAGTATACTTCAAAGCTGGTGTCTATGTACATCATGTGTACTTAGACATATCCAGATTAAATTACCGTTCTCGACAACAAAGCTGGAAATTAAGGGGAGTGAGAACGAGGATATCACATACAACTGACCACCCGACCTCTACTCATCGCAGCTCAACGTCACTCAGGCTTAAGGCTCCTCCTCCTCCTCCTTCAACGCTTTCAAAACTCTCAATGCTGCTCTCATCTCCTTCTCTCCCTTCGTAGGCGGCACCATCCTCGCAAACGCAGCCCCAAAAAGCGTACAAAGCCCACCAAACCTCAATACCCACGCCACTCCGTTCTTCCCAAAGTACGTCGTATGGTCACCCAGGCCACCTGACGCTAAAATGACTGAAGCATCGTCAGGAATGGGCGACGGAAGCGGGTTGGTAGACACTGAATCGTCGACGATACGGAAGATGGCGCTCGCGACGAGGGCGATCTGTAGCATGGCGTGAGGTTAGCATTGGTGATGATAAATATGAAGGACGGTTGAAAAGGACGTACGATGAACTGCGGCATCACGATCGCAAGGTTGTGGATCCCAAGTATCGTCCCGCCTGCGACGGGTTTTGTCTCTGTCTCACTTAATAACTCACCGACGGTGCTCCCGTCTGCCTCAGCGTCCTCATAGCGGTGCTGCACGAGGGGGTCACGTTCGTCCAAGGAGCATCGGCCAGGCGCACGATACGGAGTCGTCACAGGTGATGAACATTCCTTCATCTCTTTGAGGAACTAAGATGAAGGAGTTAATAACCATTATGAAACGTCATCAAAGCATTCCCACCTCCATGATTATCGCGAAAGGTACCCAACAAGCTACACTCCAACATATCCCCACTAGACTAATCATCGCAATCGCTCCGCTAACAGTCGATATCCAAAATGAAGAGAGCATGAGTACTGTGAAAAGCAGCATGGCACCTGTCCAGATGTCCCTCAAGAGTAGTGCTTGCCGAGGCAGTCGGAGGGCTTTCCCGGTGGAGAGAGACTCTTCGCGCCAACGATGAAGGACTAGGCGGAGGCGTTGGGTGTGTCTCTGTTCATCGTCACCTTCTTCAGGAAAAAGACGGGGATCTCGGCGGGCGAGGTATGGGAGGATGACACCAGCAATGACGGCCACTAATTACATACACGTCGGGTCAAATTGGATGAAAAGGGACCGAAGATGGAACGCACCGATGCTGTAGATAAGCATTGCGAATTCGCCAGTCCGTGTGGCGATCTCGATGTCTGGCTCTTGACCCAGCTGGTAAGCCATGACTTGACCAACGTAGGTGGTGGAGTAAAAGAGGAACGGAAACCTGTGGATAGCCCATTTGAGATTACAATACTCATTCATACAGACGAAGTAGGCGACGCACCAGCCCATGAATGCAAAGAGCTGTACGAAGCAGACCCTCCTGACAGGCTTAGGAAGAGTAGTGATAGCGACGTAGATATTCTCCAGCACATCGTAGAGTTTATTATGCCTTACGCAGATGAGATCAGCTTGGTCAAGCGGTAATCTTTGATGGGCGTACTTGTCTTTCCTCCTGTCCACAGTTTCCTTCTCTTCGTGGCAGATACATGTGATCCACACAGTAACGACAAGCATGGCCATGCTGACGATGCAGAACTTGCGGAACTGGTCGCCTCCCAAGAAGCTCAGGAAGGGCAGCTTTGCAAGTGGCAAAAACCCTACAATGCAGTCAGCTGAATGGAGAGCGTCATGTATAACAGAATTTGCACGTACCAAAGCCATATCCAACGATGTTGCCTGCCTGACTCATACGACTATGCCATGCGTTTCCAGCATTGAGCTGTTCAGGGGGGGTGATGTCCAGAAGGAGATTACGTAGAGATGCTTGTAGGGCATTAAGAGCAAAGTCGAGAACATAGAATGCGAACACGGCGATGCCGATAGCGACGTTCGAAACCTGGAAGCATGTCAATGAGAAGGACGTCGTGGTAGCGAGAAGAATGCTCACTTGCTTCTGCCGTTCAGGATCCCAGTCACCAGCACCTCCACCAAATAGGTCAACAAAGAAGGCAGCGGCGCTCTGGCAAAATGCCAGTGCCGTGGTTGAGAGTACGAGAGCCACCGTTGACAGAGCAACCCAATATCGCCGTCTGTACTTGGAATGTGACGAGTCAGAGATAGCGCCTATCACAAAATGAGTAATTAGCATCACAAAATCCACGCAGAAGCGATTAGCCTAACTCACCGATGAGTGGTTGAGCAACGAGCCCACTAATAGGCCCAGCAAGCCAAACCAGACTCGTAACCTGTTCGGATATCCCTAGAGATAGGAGAAACGGGGTGCCATATCTACCCAGGAGCATCAATCACTGTCCCACCACCACATCACTGACGCTTACCCAAGCTCCACAGTCCAGGCAATTTGGGCCCCAGCCATAGATATACTGAGGGTGATGAGGTTCCATGTCGTCAAGCGGTGTCGTGGGTGTTCGGAGGCAACCGTTGACCGCTTTCCAGTTCCGTCAGTGCTCTGATACGAGACAGCTGTTTCACTGCCGGGCTCAGAGTCCTGTTCAAGCTGCATGTCAGGTGTGCGTTGCCTGTGGCGTGCAGCAGGCCATGCAATTTGAGAAGTTGGATCTGGGTCCGCGTCGATGTTGTATGGAATGGTCATGATGTAGCGCGTTAAAGATGCAAAAGTTGGGGTCGGTTTGGAAACATAAACGACTTAACAGTGAGAGACTCAACAAACGAGCAGGTCGATTCCCAGTGACTGGAAGGTGTTTACAAGTGGTCGCTCAGCGTTGAAGCTGCCTTTTGTAGTCACCGAAGCTTGGCCAGGTGACTCTATCACTCCGTAATCGGCATTCCCCGCAGCCATCCTGGCGACGCGATTAGCGATCTTCGCTTGCCAACCAAAGTTCACCATGACCTAGATGTTGAGGTCACTGAAATGCAATATAATAGAGGGAATGGGGATAGGCTGTGCTACAATGGTAAGGGACACAATGCAGAATGTACGACCAGGTCCATGGAAGCTACTCCGACAAACAACTCTTCCAACACGAATAAGTACAGAACAGTGTACAAATCATGCCTTGTTGTGAACAAAAGTACGGATGGTCAACCTCGTATCGACGTCGTCGAAGAACCTCTCCGATGGCTGCTGTGGCCATGCGGGGGCTCGGGGGGAGGAGGCGTGGGTCTCAACAATAGATTGAAGGGTAGACGGCGGGTGATAGCAGCCGCAGCGGAAGACGAGCCGCCCCGGTTACTCTGCTTTCTAGGCGGTTCGGGAAAGTGGGCGTATTGCGTTGGTGGACCAGTATACACCTCTGGTTCTTCAATGAGTTGTTCTTCATATCGAGGGTAGTCAGAGGATGACGCCCTCGTGAGGATAGGTGTGGGCGAAAGAGAGGGTTGGCCGGGACGCAAGCTGCCAGGATTCGTCCCAGCCCTGTTTCGAGAAGCATCACCCTGGGATGATTGTGTGGGAACTAGGACGGAGGAAGAAGAAGTTCGCAGTTGTGCAGCGGAAAAAGACGGCCGCAACCGTCTTCGGCAAGTCGTTCCTCCAGTGATTGCTAAGGAAGAAAGGGCAGTGATATCATCACCGTTAGCAGAAGGCCCTGCCGAACTGAAGTTCGGCCCAACTTGTGATTTGTTGTCCGTTGAAGACGTTCCTCCGCTTCCACTTCGGTTCCGCCTCATGTACTTTTCCATCTCATCGGCATCCCGTTCTCGCATCCGATTTACGATGGGAGATAATGATGACGTCGGTGGAGGCAGAGGGTTGAGAGATAGTGTCTGTGATGGTCCTGGAGAAGGAACCGAGAAGGTGCCATTACTGCTGGCGGAAGATATGTTATCTGGTCGCTGTGATGGCGAATGCAAAAATTGAGGAGGTGGTTGCCTGGGGTGTTGTGACGCTGAGGAAGATAGAGATGACAGACTTGCTCCCATGTGAGGTGCAAGTCCAACACTGTCGACATCACCACTATCGGAAGTTGCTGTAGTGCGACTGCCGCCAGAACCACTTCGCATGCGTGCAGCAACAATCCCAAAGTCTTTGGACTTCGTAGGTACAGGGGGAGGTCGGTCTATCACAGGTACTCCTCCCCATTCGCTTCCTCTAGCAGCGGCCTGAGCAAATACGAGCCGACGGGACTTTTTGTTGCTCTCAAATTGCATCCGTGCAGAATCTTGTAGTGTATCCCTCGTACTAAACCTGCGCCTCACGGTTAAACGGCTCTCGAGCGACGAATCATGATTACTCACGAGTAGGCGTAATCCGAAGCAGTAAAGCCATCATTGTTGCGGGCCGCAAATTGGCACCCTCTATCAATCAGTAGCTGCACGATCTAATTGGTCAATGAGCGACGCTTGGGAGCAGAATCAACATTCTTCCATACTGGTATGTGACCCCATGAACTTGCACTGACGAGATGGCGGTTGGAATCATGCTGTTCAGTGCAGAAAGTAACTCACTAGTGAAGAGGAGTATTGCCCTTGTTGTCAGATAGGTCGAAATCGGCACCCAAGTCGCACAGCATCTGATAGAGAGCGGCAGATAGAATAAGAACAAGAGAGACGGGGTTGAGAATCCCCAAATCCACGCACGCGAACGAGTTCCTCGTTTCCTTTTAAAGCTGCCATATGTAATGCAGTCTTTCCCTGTGAATTGGACCAATCGAGGATCCAGGGATAGCGGTCATAGTACAGCCGCGCCATCCGCAGTGCGGCGCCCATCTGATCGACTTGAGATGGACCTGGGGCGTACGGGTTTGGTGGCGTCGGTTTAAAATCGGCCAATAGCATGAGAATCGTATTGTTTTCTGCATCCTGGTAGTCGTGCGTGAGCCGGGCCATTGTGCAGGAGAGGCGTAAGGGATACATACTCTGCTGAGTTCTTCGTCATCGTGACCAGCAGTTAGAAGAAACTCAAAAGTCTCTTCGTGGCCAAGGACAGCAGCCCATGCGATGGATGTATAACGCTTAAGAGCAGAGTCAGGATTCCGCATGTCAGTCTTCTGAATGAGCCGTTTGACGAGAAATAGATTGTTCTCTGCAGAAGAGGTGAGGAAATGCAGCGCTTGGCACGACAGGAAGACGTACCTTTGACCGCTCTTCGAAGCCTAGCTGTCGCATCTTTCTCTGCCATGAAGACAAGATTGTGTGTTGAGAGCAAGATGTGATGCCAAAGGCTAATGAAGTGCAGGAACAATGGCTGTTAATTACTGATCGATCACGTGATACATATTGACCTCAACCAACTTGCAAGTTGTCCCTGCAATTCTTGTCATCTTGGCTCGTTAAATATTCTTAGAGTCTCTCAGGCTACCTTCACCTCGACCACGCTAACATCGTCAACTGGGCCCACCCTCAGTCACCATCATGCCCAAGGTCGTCTCGCGCTCAGCGGTCTCGTCGTCCACGGATGGTGAGTAGGTTCGTCCTCGGTTTCCTTCTGTTAATCCCCTTCAACTTCACCCATCCATCGTAGCCCAGCCAACGGCATCAGCAACAGCCGCTCTTAGGGTGTACTGTGAGTATCTCTGTCCCTTTCCAAGATCCATCTCAGTTTATCCGCCTTTTCACCATAGATTGCATTTGCGGAGAGTTTATTGTACGTCCTTCAGGTGCTGAGCACTCTATCCCCGACTCACGCCCTTGTCTTGGCAGCTCGTAATTGAAAAAAGCCTCTCATTACTACCCAAGCGTCAAACAGATGAGGCGACCATCATCCGTTCTCAGGACAGTGATGCCGGAAAAACCGTGGTGTTCAAATTCAACGCTAACCCTATCGAGCCTGTGCTTGTCGAAAGGTACGAAGCCACGCTGCCATGCCAAGTACTGTAATTATAGACTATTTTGTGCAGGTCAGGGGGATATGAATGGCAGTACAGATTCTCATGCCCTCGGTGTAACTTATTGGTTGGATATCAATCTACACCACCGCCCGTCAAATCAGCACCCTATCTTTACATTCTCAAGGGCGCTCTTACGCAAGTCCAAGGTCAGGTCCCCAAGGATGCTTTTGCACAGGAAGGTGATGTGGCGATTTCCGACTCCTGATAAGTAAGCACTAGTATTGCATATATCAGATATCTGTCATTTGTCGAGCGCATCTTGAGGGAACACTTGTTGGTATCAAATATTACATACTGCACATCATTCACCCAGCGTCGCACAACGGACAGCGATCGAAAAATTGGTTCTACACAACATAGCACCAATTCATGTAACTCGGGAGAAGTGACACAGTTTGTCTGTGGGATGGCCAAATGGGACCCAAGATGTGCAGCAGGAATCCTAAAGGAAATTTTACGACTATGTAGCTACTACATGTCTCTGAGATGCCTGAACATTTCCGAGTGATCTATGTCGACTACTACAGGTGGCAACAGCAGTGTAGTGTCTGACCTCCCACAGAACATAGCACAATGGATAGAAGCAACGATCGGACTGGAAAATTGAAGTGAGTTGAGATGCTTCGTCAAGGAATAGGTGGAAAGGACCAAGTACGGCTCAGCTACCGTTGTAGAAAAAACTCACGAAACACCAGTCAGTGACAAGTGGTTTCATACAGTGTGAATGAAAGAGTCATCACCACCGCAAAAATAGGAATAAGACGAGGTTGACAAGAAGCTCACCTTGGATGATCAGATCGTCGTATTTGTAGGACTGGTCTGAGTGATGACAAGGTTGAGAAACACTCGAAATTTGGGTATGCATTTGTTTGTACCTGTTTATTTAACAAGGCCTTGCCAAACAAGGGCGCAGATCGCAAACATACGTAAACAACCGCTCTTGCATTGTCCGTCGAAGCATGCTTGTGACGATCGCATTGAATACCTTTTCAAGTTATTTTACTATGATTTCGCGTCCCGTTGCCTGGAGACAGTCCTCGATTTCGCGTTTATGTGTGTCCAAGCAGGCGATTGTCAAGAAAATAGCCTTACAAGGTAATTCTGGTCGCAAGGCACTCACCCAGCTCGACGATTTCCTCTCGGCCGCTCGTTGTCAACCACCGAACAGCAGGTACTTAAGCAGCCCCATTGTCGACCTGGACTCCCCAGCACCAGCAGTAACATCATCAGCAGTCTTGCGCTCCGAGCCTCACAGCCGAACACACAATCATCAGCCTCGTAGCTTTTCTCGTCTTTAACACTAGCACACTCTCTCGAAATGGCTTACACTACTATTAACATCGGCTTCTCTCTCTTCCCCGCTTCGCCAGCCTCGCCCAACGCTTTTACCATCTTCACCCACGCTCAGCCACCTCGTGATAACCATATCATGTATGAGGACTTCCGCCACGTTCTCGGCTCCACAAATGGACGTACGTCCCAGAAGAAGCGCAGCTCTAGCTCGCTCAAAGGTGGCCTGAAGAAGATGTTGGGCGCCATGTAAGGGCTCCACGAATACAGGCGCCTCGCGCCTGACGTCACACTCGCCCGAGCAATATCCCTATAACTGCACCCACCCCAAGCAACCACACCATTAAAGGCTGGAGAGGGGGCTTTCCAGAAGACGTGTTCGTGGGACACCATCATCTGCTGCATATGCCTCGCCAGGGCACCAACCTCGTTCGGACGGCTCGCAGAATATCTGCCAAGCCCACTATCGTCGTAGTCGACATCGTTCTACTAAGTCACGTTGCATTCTCTGCGTGTACCTCGGTGTTTGAAATCATCCTCGACGGAATGTTACGTCATCAACATTGCAGGAACCTGGAATTTGGGAGGAGAGATAAAGGGCAGAGGCTAGCTCCTTCGAGCCACAAGAGGTGATACACCGTCATTGTATTTGGTATTGCAACGTTATCGAGATACTTCAGTTTCCTTCAAATAATGAACCTTTCTCTTCGAAGAAACCTTGCTTGAGATGAGTGCCACCGCATTCACCCTGTTGGCGTTAGCGCACCTTCCGTTTCGAACTTATGCTTCAGCAGTACAAGTGATTGTGATTTCACTCGAGCTTGCTTATATGCAGAGGATAGTGGAAATGGATTACAGCACATGGGCGAAATGAAAGGCACGCCCGTACAAATAATGAAGCAATATGAATGGAATGACAGATGAAACGGACGTGCATCGGAAAACCTGTACGGCGCGAACAGAATAATCTCCGATGGATCACGATCTGATGCTAGTGAGCAGACTCAAAAAGGAGGTAACAGCGCTGGGGGTGGAGGGAACGGCACTTGGCGTCGTTGTCAGTGGGCTAGCTGCTGTTGGACTAGACGTTGCCTTGAGATTATCCCGCAGGGCGATGGTGAGATCATGTTGCGGCGTATCCCCGTGAATATCAAACAAGTTGACGCCGCCCATCTTCATCTTTTGAACCCAAGCCGCCTTCATGCCGAGTGATTCTGTGTCATCGTAAGGGATTACCTGATCACTCGAGTAAAGGTAAGGTGTTGCGGAGCAGCTATCCCATCCACGAGTGAAACCTCCTGCGCCGACGAAGGATCCATCGTTGCTTTTCGAGAGGAGGCCCTGATCTATGAGTGACTGAAACTGGATTTGTCCGCTGCTGTCTTCGGGAGTTGCCTTTTGAGATGATCGCGTATGGAGCCTTCCGGCGCTGGAATCGACAACGTAGCCGTAAGCAGGGACACCGAGTAATATTTGAGATGCCGGAAAGCCAGCCGCGGTCCAAGCATTGTAGCCTCCGACAGCTGTCTGGCCAGGCTGTGAGGAGTTCCCGCAGCCGTCGTACAGAGGTGCGTTTGACCCAGGTGGCTGTCTAGCTATAGAAGGACACGTTAACTTTGGCATGAATGATGGGTCCTTGACGACATGGACCTACTTTCGGATGCGTCGTAATTCATCAAAGTGATCAAGTCCAGAAATCGAGCAAATGAAGATACGTCTTTCATGGGTCGTCCGTCCGCTCCCGCGAAGGGGGTATCCTGTACTGCAGCAGATATTATCGCGGTCTGGGGAAGCTTCGCCTTGAGAAGTTTTAAAAACTCGAGCATGTTCGCGGCGTCGCTGGGGCTTTCGATATTTCCACGTTGACCGGATTGTCCAGGGTATTCCCAGTCGATGTCAATGCCGTCCAGGTTATACTGTTTGTACACGTCATATATATTGTTTATAAAGGTTATTCGGTTCTGGGGAGTGGAGACCGCGCTCGAAAAATATCTGAGGGATAGAGATAGATGAGTATGGGATAAATGGCCCTGGTGATCGGATAGACTTGCTTGCTTCCAGTCCATCCTCCGATACTGAGCATGACATTTGTTGACGCGGCATGTGCTGCGGGAACTAGATTGCGAAGTAAGCCTGGAGCAGTGTCAGTATCCCATGCCAGTGCAAAGTTGGAGTCCGGCAAGGCAAATGCAAAGATGATGGTGTGGAAGAGCGAATAGTCTATGCTGTTGGGTGGTGCCCAGTCAGCGTAGTAGGTCATCAAGAGGGGACCTCCTATGTTAGTTGAGCTGGTTGGTGGGGGAAGCGATGAGGGAAACGGAGGTGACATGGATGAAGAATCCCTCCGGAGATGGACAGGGTGTGGATGAGAGAAACTGGGGATTGAAGGAGTGGAGAGAGAAAGGAGTGGAAGGAGCGACAAAGTCGCTATGCAAGACTTGAAGAGCAACATGGAGTAGAGGAGAGGAGAAATGAAAGTAGGGGGAGGTCAAGGAGGTCAAGGAGGTCAAGTGAAAGTAGAAGGAGGAAGGAGGTGAGATGAAATTATTATACAAGTTGCCAACCACCGGGGCTGACAAGGATGGACCAGACAATGGCTGACTAGGTATATTAGGGTGGAGTGTTGACCATGATTCGGAAGTGGACTGGCGGCTGGGTGTACGATCACGATCACGACGACGGAAGGATGAGTAAACGATCTGCAGACCCGGATGGCAAGATTGCGTGACATAATTTTCGATGGGGGACATCGCCGTATGTCAAGGTCGTGTCGTTGATGTCGATGAACTTGGAGCTCTTTGACAGTAAGAAAAGTGATGATTACATTAAATAAGCAGAGGCCAAGATCGTGAAGGCAGTGAGTGACTCGGAGGAGGCATTCCCCCATTGATCGAAGCCGATCGTAGGACATGCATGTGCCTGATCCCCTTTGGAAATAAATCTGCCAAAAGGTTTGTGGCGTCTTTCCGTAAAGCTGTGGGCAAACAAGTTCATCAGACCGTCACTGATGCGTTTGCACCGGGCTTGCGTTAGACGCCTAGCTCACGATCTCCTTCAACAACCGGTACCGTCTCCGCACGACACGGTCGCTGACAGAACAATAACAATGGGCGCAGCAAATGGATCCCACAATCTACTTCTCATGAGATAGAACGACTGATTGAGAAGCGCTAAGGAACAGTTGATTCATGGCAAATCATGGTCAACTTGGACTCGCCATGATAATTAATCGAAAGGTAATGACAGGCGCACAATAATAATAATAATAATAATAATAATAGTGATGAAAGAAGTCAAGCGTTCGTGAGGAAGGCGACGTCAGTCTGACTCAGCAGTGTAAGAAAAAACGTGGCCGCGCCAGTCAGAAATTTTCTATGACGTCTTGACTGGAGCACGCACATTGTGTTTTGGAATCAAATATGAAACTATACGGAGCTACGCTGACTCGCCGAATTCGAATGTTTTTTGTTCTTGTTTTTTTTTGGCTCAAGAGCTATGTCAACGTTTAAAGTTTTACATTCATGTTTTTCTTGATTTAGTCGGATTTAAACGCGGTAAATAGAAGCATCCGAATCTCCAGAGCTGACTGACATGTCAAATGTAAACTGCGAGTTGACTGCCAGCGTATTGCAGGTTTGGAATGTCACTGCCACCGTTCATTTCGGTGAGCAATATTTTCCAATTTGGCAAGTGTGAGCCCGGGACAGCGGTACGTTCTCTTACATAACCCTTACGTCCACTAAAACTCTGACTCTGTCCAATTTTGCCCGAAATCCGCTTTCGGAACAATAAAACGAATAACAGGGCCTCATGTCCAATCGCTCGTATATAAAATCCTACCCGTCTCCCGACGCCATGTCTCCAGTTTTCTTCAATTCCGCCTTTCCTCTATTCCGCCCTCGTCTTTGGGGCTCATTCCACTCTTTCTGAATGTCGTTTCATCGTTGCCAGTCTCCACCTCCCCCTATGCCTTCCCCACAGCTCATCCCAACTCCTCTCCCATCCCCACCACCGTTCACAAAGAAGCTCTCCAAGTCTCGTGTCACCCTACCTCCCAGTCACCATCCTCGTGTTCCTCCCAGCCTCATCGGCTCCCCACTCCTCAAGAAAACTCTCAATTACTCCCAATCACATGAGCGTCTTGATCGCAAGGCAAAGGCAGGCTTGTTCGGTGACGATGACGAATTTGGCGCGCGCAAATCACGCGAAAATAGGCGATGCCTATCAACTACATCACTCTCATCAGCCTATTCATCCCCTCGCTCTCTGAAGCGCACCCTCGGGCAATTCCCATCTCGTTGCCGGTCCCCACCACCTAGCCCTGCCATCGTCTCACCACCCCCACCAGTCCCTCCTATCCCAGTGTTCATGCTCGCACCCACAGATAAGAGATCTATCCTACAGCCGTCACCCAAGCGCTCCACAGCCAGTCACGCTGCCATCTTTGATCTTTATGTCGATCATCCCACGCACGGCACTTGCCCAGCAACGAGGAAACGGTGCGAATCACAGCCCGGCGGTGCTCTGACTTGCATGCAGTTCTTTGCAATGCACAACTCCACCAGACACGAATGCAAGGTCTGAAGGGACATGCACGATGCCCCCTCGCTTGATGGGTCTCACCCCCCTTTGTCTTTGGCAAATGTAACTTCTTCTCTTCCCCTCACTGACGTCGAGGTCTTGTGCTATTATTGTACTTGATCCACTTGGGACGAACGCCATTGGAAACGACATTCCCTGCACATATGCCCACGCCATTCCTTAATATTTATCCGTTCTGCTATGTTGCTATTCGCACAGAATCGCGCACCTCCCCTTTACCATATTCCCTTATTACCTTCGTGCAATTATCACCACTGCTCTGTAATACCAACATCACCAACATTTTCCCCCTCCATGCGACAAAAGTTAAAAGTTAGCTTATACAATAAACTATTCATCCATTCGTACTTAGATCCCCCCTACCGATAATCCTCTGTTGATGAATACCTGTGTTTTATCGACCCAAACTCGTTCAGCCAAACTGTGGTTTTAGAGGGTCCTTGGTACGATCGAGCGCTTGAGCCATACCTGTGGCGTGATTACTAGTGCCTTTATTTTTGGACATGCCATACCGCACATTCCTCAGCGCTCAGCGTCAACCTCCTGGCGTCTAACGTCAATGATCAAGGTTCTGTCCCAGCGACGAGCGCTTGAAATCTGCTCTAATTTCCCTACAGTACATTACTCCCGGCTCGTTAATCGCCACCAGTTTCCAAGACATGGAGAATGGGGATCCGTGGCGCATCAGTGCAACTCGATATATAGGCTTTACACCATGAAATCAACAAGATCGAGGGTAATGGCACTGATGCTACGCCACTGCACCTCTGAAAGAAGCGTGCTGGGCCGCTATACTACTCGCCGGAACTCACATTGCTCACGGTACATGGAACATCACATCAGAATCTTCATAAATATTCTCGTAAATTTGCTCAAACCAATACGACGATGTCAAGAAGGGAGGTAGGTTACGGATACAGGACTAGAAGAGGGAAAAGCAGATCAGCTAACGATACATGTATAACGCGGTTGAAAAAAGAGAATTCGCACCAAATACACTAGTATGAATCGCAGCCATCTTCAAAGTTTTGCCTAAGATGCAATCATCATGCTGGCCAGAGGAGAAATTCAAAGTCCCATTCTTTCTGCCAACGTCCGATCTCCGCTCGTGTACGAGTGATTAAACCCACGACTCCTTCGGCCACCACTGCTACCTCCCCCTGTCCCATTTCGCCGCGAGAACCGGTTTCGGTCTCGCTCACGTTCACGATCCCTATCGCGATCACGTTCCCGGTCGCGGACCCGTTCTTTGTGTTGACGTTCACGATCTCTCTCCTGAGGAGAACGTGGTCGTGTGCGTGAATCTTCATCAACTTCCATCTTTACGTTGCTCTTCGGGCGAACCTCAGGTGTTAAGATGCGAGGTGAGCGGGAAGGCTCATGCTTGGTGGGTGCCTGTGCCTTCGACACAGGAAGCGACGCGTTGGACTGAGCTGGCGATATTTTCACGTCAGAGAGACGTGGCTTCTTGTGCGCTCTTGGTCCCGTTGGCGGTGGCTTGGATAATCCATTACTTGTTGACGGCGGCTGCGGTGGATGATGGTACGAATCACGAGAGGGTGGATGATGCATATACGAATTGGTCTGCTTCTGCCGTAGCGAAGACTGGAAACTTTGATACGACTTATCCAGTTCAGTCCTGAGGTTCAAAAGGAATAAACGCCAAAACTTAGATTGTGCTGATAACTTACGACAAGGAGGTGATGGCCTGGTTGGATTCTGGGAACGCTTGTCGTTAGTGTGGTCATTTCTTGATGGGTGGGATGTTTACCTCGAAGAGCGGTTTCTAGTCTATCCACTATACGGCGGAGCCCGCGGACCTCCTCTTTTAACTTCCCAGTTTCCCCATGCTTTAGCAGCTCATACAATTCGTCATTCTCCTCTTGGAGCAAGCGGACACGTTGGGTCAATGCTGCGCTAACTGTGCTTGACGTAGAAGATCCGCCACTAGAAACAGCCTTGTTGATGTGCGGCAGTAACACAGATACTAGTGGAGAGGGTAACGTAATGTGGTCCGTTGTCGCTGGCTGAGGTTGTACAGCCAGAAACTGGTGTAGACGTGAAATTTCGCTCTATGAGGGTTCAGGAGGCATCAACACACACGACCCGGGACCGCGCGGGCGCTTGGAGAGGTATCAGGTCTCACCGTGAGTTCAGCTACCTGCGCATCTCGTTTCCTCAGTGCAGTCTCGAGTTGTATTTCTCTTGGTGTCGGCAAGTCCATGACAAAGTATCCGGAAAAGAACACCAAACGAACCTGAGAAACGACGCAATGCCGCTGGTATTGGTCAGTGGCAAGACCATAACGCGCCTCCACTTTGAGCTCACATGCCGTAAACGGTGGTGGCTGTGGGCAGTACTTGCAGGCGACTCGCGATGTAACACCATCAATATTATTCACAGGTTGTACAGCGATCTGACATCTAACGCTAGCGGAGCGAAGCAGAACGAGTTTCACCTGATCCTCAGCCTAAGACTCAGAGCGAGCTGCTACGACGACCGCAGAGCCATCTCGGCCGCCGAATGCCCTCGGTTCGACACAACAGAAAAAGCAAAAGCGTGTTAACTTATTGGCCCTCGAGTTGCATGCCTGTAGACGAACCACAGCTGAACCGCCTGGATGAAAGAGAATGTCAAGGGACGGCGAAAAGAGAGGGATGGGATAGTGACGGGACCTAACAGACTCAGTGAAGTCCTCTGACTATGTTCACTTCATGTTCCCTGGCAGTGACGAGACAAGGTAAATACTCGCCATCGTTCTGTACCCTGCCAGTGACACAAGCATCCTCAAAGGTTTCCAACGTCAATAACATTCATCTGCTATGACACTGCCAGTGGACACCTTGACTGTGAGCCGGCGTGCTTCCACTTCAAGCAGGTATATGGACGATGACAACATCAACCAAGAAATCCTCGAGTGCTCAAGCAATGCTCCGGGTCAGGGGTATCCCTACACTACTTGGCACGATCAGCTTCGACGGCAGTAAAGTCAGTTCGCGATTACTCTTACCAACTAATTCACCATGTCAACGACACCGCACGTTAAGAAGCTTCCGGCCTTTGTTTCTGGCCATGCGGGAACCTTGCCACCAAACACAGGTGGATCAATATAAAACGCCACGTGAACAGTGAGCCTCCGTCCTTCCAAGATGGGTCTCTTCAACCTGGTTTCAATAGCATCTATAGTGGTGTTTACCAGTGGTCTCGGCGGTGTCGTGCGGTGTGATACCTTTCAACCCTGCATCCATTCCTCTCGCTGTGAGGACGCCTTACCTGTCTGCTTGGCTCGCACAGGGTGCTTGAAGTGCGTTGAAGGGGGCCTGGCCGCAGTTTTGGACTGGGGTAGTATGTACATGGATCATCACATCTAATTCCACGTAGACTCTTGGATGGGCAGGTTACATCAGAGTTGACAATACGACTTACACTTTCCTTGGAGCACCTACTGTTGCTGGCGCCGAAACTGCGACCCAGAAGAGTATGGAGACGAGTGCTTGCTCATGATGGGTATTCCGTCCCTGAGATTTTTTCATCGCTATTTCAGTTCACTTTCACTCAAAGCATCTTTGTGATGTCCGCCTGTCTGGTCGATCTTACCTCAGCCCCGTTGAGGTAACTGCGGCCCTTCATAGCTCCCGTCTATCTTTCTAACCGTATCCTTCTATCAGCCTTGTGGAACAATCTGCTCTGTTGTCCTACCTCGCCCTATCAGCCGTTTCCACCGATGGAAGATCACACTCTGCTAGTGTCTATACTGACATTAGCGACGACCACAAACTGTCAACTGGACCAGCACAACAACTGGTAATGTTCTCACTCACCAGATCATGCTCGAGAACCAGCAGGTTTATGCCGGGTATAATGATTTCATCATGCGTGAGTTCATCTTACGGGCTCCTGATTTGTGTTGGTGTTGGCTTATCCATCATAATCCGCAGAGGGAGCCGCTTATTATCCCACTTGGAATGTATGGGACTGTTCAAGTGTCAAGTCAAGTCAATACGGGGTGATCGTCTGCCACAGAATGCTTCGGCAACCTACCAGACAGGCGAGGACGTCATTGTGCGCGCTCAGTTTATCAACAGTGGTGCCCTTGCGAACACTTTTGACGCCAACTTCTGCGCTGTGAGCGACCACTGGCAAGTCTTCGCTTTCGCTCACAATCTCGGCACTATTTCCTCCACCGCCAATCAACCTGTCATATACGTCGTCGGTCATGTAAGGGATCCCGCTATCGAGTACATTGCTCCTGGAGGTGCATTCCTGGATGAAAGTGTTCACTTCTGGAGTGTCTATTCAAGTGCCGCTGAGATGGTCAGTGGCAGATTTGCAATGCATAATTTAACTGACTGATGGCGTTGACGTGGTACAGATCGCAACATTCATCAACCTTGTGCACTCAGCAGGGCCAAGATTTTTTTTGACCAGGAATTTCAGAGTGATGCCTCTGGCATCTCCAGTAATTATTCTGGCGTCGCTGCACTCTCCATCAGACAGGCATTTGGTGCTACGGTATCACAATATCGAGAAACAGCGACGGCTCGTGGAACAGTGATGACATCCTCATGTTCTCGAAGGGTACGTTTTATGTGCAGCGCTCTTGTCCATGCTTCAACTAGCTAAAGCAGTCAGAGACATCCAGTGGCGGCGTGCATCCAGCTTCCATGATGTGAAATATATTCGCATCATCAGGATGTAAACACTGTCGACATTATCATGCCAGCTTGGCCCGTCCTTCTCTACACCAACCCAGAGCTTGGGAAAGATCTTATCCCGGGCCTCTTTCAATATCAAGCTTAAAAGCATCCCAATACATGGGCTGTACACGACCTTGGTAAGTTATTTTATCGCTACAGAGGACGCCTTCTCATGCATAATAGGTGCTTCATATCCCAAGGCCCTGGCCACAATGATGGAAACGATGAAAAGATGCCGCTCGAAGATAGAGAACATCCTCCATCCTTACCTCTGATTAACTCTTGGGAGGCTTAGAGTGCGGGAATAAGCCCATTATGACTTTGAGCTACACTCAGAAACCAGGAGACAAGTCTCTCATAACCAACTACGTGGGTAACTCTCGAGCTTTCCTCTCTTTGCTGACCGCTATTCACAGATCAAGTTACTCACTCCATGGACTGGCTATCTTGTTGATGAGGCTCTCCGGTCAGTTTATGATATGCGTAGCCCCGAGTCTACTCTATGGTCTCCATTTTAAAACCATTCGTCATTTCAGAAACTGCCTGGTGGTCAGTAAGTACAGGCATAGTATTTGTACTGCTACCAAGTACGCTGTCAAGATTCCTCTCGACATTCGACGATGTATTTGACGGCTTCAGAGCACGCCCCGTTATGGTGGCCATCTTGCTTTGGTGAGTTTGTGTGAATATAGCGAGATTTGTGATTGACTGGCGGGTATGTGACAACTTGCTTTGTAATCAGACTGAGGTCACAACTAAATATTTGTGTGTCTGATCGAGGCTCCCGATCGAAACTGTATATGTAGGTCATGTTTGTAAGGTGAGTCGTGTTGGCCCGAGATCAAGTGTCCCCTCTTTGAATGTCTTGTATCATTTCCACCATGTCAAAGAGAGTCCGCAGTTCCAGTCCAGTTAGCATGTCAAAGAAGACAAAGACCAACCCCGTTTCAAGTTTCACGCCGCAGAAGATCGCAACAGCGGAGTCTGCGGCTGCAGTCCAAGCTAACCCACCATTCCTGGGGTTTCTGGATGAAATGCGCAGTGTAGTCCGGGAGCCGCAGCTTGGCAAATCGATAGTGTATTGGATGCGAATGGGTGACATGCGCAGTGAGTTGATTCTTTCTTGCTTTCTTTATCTCACTGTCAGCACAATACACCTCTAGTTGTGGATAACAGAGCTCTTGCTTCCGCGTCCAAGCAAGCTGCTCGGGACAACCTACCGCTTGTAGTACTTTTCGTGCTCAGTCCACAGGACTACCTAGCTCACGACCGGAGCAAGCGGAGAATTGATTTTGTACTTCGTAACTTGTCGAATATCAAGGCATGTCTCTGGCAGTGCAAAACAACAGCGATTAATTTGCTGACTGACTGTAGGGGTCACTTGCGGAGCTCAATATCCCTCTACATACGATATCACACACTCCTCGGCGTACTCTACCCGCAAAAGTGATATCACTTCTCGAATCTTTTCAGTGCACCAGGTTGTTCGCCAATATGGAGTACGAAATCGACGAACTTCGGCGTGACCTGCAGATTCTGGCCGTTTCGAAAACGAAAGGCATCCAACCACATTATTTCCATGATAAATGTATTGTTGATCCAGGTGTTGTCAAAACGAAGGACGGAAAGGCTCATAAAGTATGTGTCCACCAACGGAGCTGCGGAGAACCGTACTAATGTTGTGCTCCAGGTTTACTCTCCATATCAAAGAACATGGATTGCGACCCTCGATGACAATATCAGCCCTTACCTTGAGGAGTCACCTCTACCGCAGGCAAACGAAAGTACCGTCCATCATGACCCTATACTCGGACCGCTGTTCACCACACCAGTTCCCGATTCTGTTGATGGCTTTGAATTGGATCCTGCGGACAGAGAGACTATGGTGAGGGTTTGGCCGGCGGGATCAGCCGCTGCTCAAGAGGTATTGTCCAATCCACTTTCCGCACCGTGGTCCATGCTCACCTATGATCGAGATACTTTCTCGTTTCCTGAACACAAAATCGAGAGCGTCACAGCTTGGCACAGCTAATCCATTGGCGGATGGCCCTGAACAGTCGAATAAACGCAGTCGCATTCTAGTGTACGGCGAACAACGAGACAGAGGCGATCGAGACACCACTTCCAGGCTCAGTCCTTACCTCTCAGCGGGCGTCATATCTGCGAGACAGTGCGTCCGAGCGACAATGACTCTAACCGGGTCAAAGAAGGTGGATGCCGGAAAGACTACGGGCATTGGTCGCTGGGTCCAAGAACTTGGTAAGAATGATTCCACAGAACGGGAAATTTGTGCTCACACATTGTTTAGCATGGCGAGACTTTTATACTAATGTATTGGCACAGTTCCCTAGAGTATCTATGGGCCGACCATTCCAGGAGAGGCTGGCGGATGTTAGATGGGAATCCAATGACGGGCACCTGACTGCATGGAAGGAGGGAAAGACTGGCATCCCCATCATTGACGCTGCCATGCGACAAATGAACACAATGGGTAACACACCACGAGTGTTTGATTCCCGATATTGAATCTAACATCCTCTTCAGGCTGGCTACATAATCGGATGCGAATGATCGTTGCAATGTTCTTATCTAAGGACCTAATGCTGGATTGGCGGCTAGGGGAACGGGTAAGGCCATTTGTAATCACCTTAGTGATAGCCTGACCACGATTTCAAGTATTTTATGGAACAGCTCATTGACGGTGATCTCGCCAGCAATAATGGCGGTTGGCAATGGAGTGCATCCACCGGTGTTGATCCTGCACCTTATTTCCGTATCTTCAATCCATACACTCAGAGCTCCAAGGCAGACCCGACAGGGGATTACATTCGGACATATGTCCCAGAATTGAAGGACCTAAGAGGACCAGGTAAGTGTCGTTGGTGCTTCAAGCCTACACAATGACTCACCCTGCATGACAGAAATTCACAACCCACCCGCCAAGGTGGCAGAGAAGCTGGGGTATCCGCGGCCAATTGTGGTACACGCGGAGGTGAGGGAGAGAGCGATCAGGAGGTACAAGAACCCAGGTCAAGAATGAAGACGTCCGAGTCGTAGCTCTCGTCGATATCGCTTCAATGTGTAATGTTTATTCATATTCGATGAAATATAGCGTTGCGAGTCCGAAACCAACGTATCTCGTGTTTGAAAGGTGTGATGGGTGGAGACCAAATAGTTAGTCGTCGCGTCCTAAAAAGGCAGATACAGTGTATCACTCGCCTCGCCCGCAGGGTGACTACCTCAGACTCCTATCAACTTGCGCATACTTCCACACGATTTCAGTGAGTCGCCGACATCTCTGGTATGCTCACAGCTTACCCGGTATATACGGGCTTCTAGATCACCATGGAGGCGAAGATAAATTCCTTAGCATCTCGCTTGGTTGAATCAAACCATTCGCAAGAAACCGAGGAGGAGGACAATGATGCCATCTTTGCGCAATTGGAGGCAGAAATTGAGAACGACGACAACGTTGCTTTCAGAGAGCATGGCCTTACACAGCTGAGACTCCAGTGCGTATAGAGTTCTCTACGTGGCATGTCAACCCGTCACTAATCTGATGACGATGAAGGGCTATTAAGCTGAAGGAGATGCAACAGAATGCTCATGGGACGTATACAGAGATCACCAACGAGAAGGAAGTAGTTCGGATAAGTGCGTAAGTGGTGTCATAGTGAAAGTGTTCTGCCTGCAACGAACCTAATACGATCTATTAGCAACGAGCCCCGTTGCATAATACATTTCTACCATAACAACTTTAGAAGATGTGAAATCATGGACAAGCATCTCGCCGTAAGGAAAACGTTAGGTATCATGGAATGATCTTTCTCGCTGACCGCATTACCAGTAGAAATTGGCACCAAAATACTTCGCGACGCGTTTCATTCGCGTATTTGTAGAAAATGTGCCGTGGCTGGTCGAAAGACTGACTATCAAAGTCCTCCCATGTGTGATATGCTTCGTGGATGGCGTGTCCAAAGACCGGTTCGTTGTAAACATATCGCTGTACTATCCACTTTTCTTGGTTACTTATCTATTCGAAAAATTCCAGTCTCATTGGATTTGAAGAACTTGGAAATAGCGACGCATTCGAAACAGCCGTTCTCGAACTTAGGTTTTCACAGACTGGTGAATTATTCTTTCTGGACACTGCCGATATTCTTGTTCATTAACACGTTTGGATGCAGGCGTTCTGCAGAAGACTGACACCCCATTTAACCTCACGTACTCCGCATCAGCGAAGGGGAAGCTACGAATGGAAGACAAGGATGATGCTGAGTTTGACCTAGATGATTAATCTATCGCTGTTGTCCTTTCTCGCTTTTCGCCAATGAATGTTACTCAGGCATTGACACGAAGTATATCACCAGTCGAATGAATAATAGTGATTGTACCACACGAGCCAACAGGACGTTGACGTTTTGCCTGTGTGATTATTGATTTTCCTAATCGAGCGAGTTGTCCCCTTTTCGCCCAAGCTGAGGTCTACACCTATCTCCCAACACCATGAAGCTCGTAGGCAAGTATGTCGACAAGAGGGGTACAGTAAGTTGATGATCTTTCTTCGGTACTCGTGACCTCTCACAGAGACAGGGCCATGTTACCCTTCGTCCTGAGGACGATGAAGATATGTGGCATCTCTATAATCTCATACAGCAAGATAACTTGATCAGAGCTCCTGCAATTCGGTGGGAACCCACTGTTACCTGCGTATGACGGTACACTGAAGAATGTATATAGTCGAGTGCAGAATGTATCAGCAACTGGTTCCACTGAATCCCATCGCGTCAGACTCAACCTCACACTTCAAGTCTCCAGGGTGGAGTACTCCTCTTCTGGCCCACAATCGTCTACCACGGATCAGGCACCGTCCGGATCAGCCCCCTCTTCTGCTCCTCCAACCACAGCCGCACTCCACATATCTGGCCGGGTGACGTCCGAAAACCAACACGTCAGATTGGGGGCTTTCCACACCCTCGACATCGAGCCCAATCGTGATGTACGAATTGAGAAGATCGAAGGATGGGACAGCATAGCTCTCTCCCGCGTTGAAGAATCCTGCGTGCCAGGACGTGGGGCGGAGGTTGGTGCAGTCGTCTGCGGTGAAGGGACCGCAGCATTTTGCCTGCTTTCTCAGCATCTCACTGTAGTCACCCACCGAGTATCTGTTCCAGTACCTCGCAAGGCTTCTGCACCAGGGACCTCTCAGCACGAGAAAGCAATGGCAAAGTTTTACATGACGGTTTACGATGCTTTTATTCGACATATTCCTTACAACAGTCCAAGCTTGCGTGCTATCGTATTCGCCAGCCCCGGATGGGTCAGAGACGCAGTTTATACCTCCATGCTAAACGAAGCTGGTCATAGAGGCGACAAGTTACTGGCAAAATCACTACGGGAGAAGAGTGTAAAAGTCCACGTTAGCAGTGCGCATGTCCATAGTCTGGTGGAAGTCTTAAGAAGCCCAGAGGCATATTTCGATCCCGATCTGCGATGGCCAGCTCACTGATCCATATTAGTAGATCATGGCGCAGTTGAAGGAAACGAAATTTGCCCGCGAGGGCATTGTACTAGACAAGTAGGTTTTCTTCCCCCTGGCCACAAAATGCGGTTGCTCATAAATTTCAGATTCTTCAAAATGCTGAGTTCGGACGAAATGCGTGCATGGTATGGGCCAGAACATGTTTGTCTGGCGGCAGACCGAGGGGCAATAGGCACTCTCCTGATTTCTGACGAACTCTTCCGGTACGAGCCAATTCCTTTAGCTGTTCTGGTTTTAACAATCAACGATAGCGCGAGTGATCCGAAGACGAGGAAACGGTATGTGTCCCTAGTAGAAAGCGTGCAGCAGAAGGGGGCGGAAGTTGTGATCTTCTCTAGCATGCACGAATCTGGTCAACGTGTGTACCCTTGGAGTATCAGCGCAGCAAGAAGCCTAACCTCTCTGCAGAACTAAATCAGCTGACCGGGGTTGCCGCAATTCTCACCTTCCCACTTGACATCGAGGTAGTCGAGGCAGAAGAAAAGGAGGCAGCTGAAGAAGCGGAAGGAAAGATATTAGAGGAGGAAGGGGCCATCGGGTAATGACCTGGTCAGGTCCTATGGTTGGAGACGCAGACCGATGTCGATGATGATTATATCCAGAGGCGCACATCTTTGTTTATTTTCGAGTCTACCCGACGATTATTTGGAAAGACGTTTTTCATAGGCACCCCACCCAGCGGCTTGGTACCTTTGCGCCTGCTTCTGAACCTCTTCCACGTCAATGTCATGACCAGTACCAAAGATCCCTCGACCGACAATGATGACATCACATCCGCACTCTGTCACTACCACAGCTGGTGTCCGATACTGTTGTCCCATGGCGTCGCCCTTGGTATCCAATCCAACGCCAGGGGAGAGAATTAAGAAATCTTCATCAATAAGATCATCAGTCTCGCACGCTCCGATCCCTTCCATACGATGTTGCGCGATGAATCCGATGACGAAGTCACGTCGAGCCCGAGCCATTCGAACTGCATCTTCAGTGTATGAGCCAGTCGTGAGTGCACCTTTTGAACTCATCTCGGCAAGCAGAATCAGTCCTCTTTCTAGAGGCAGACCAGCTGATGCAAGACCAGTGATAATAGAAGGACCAGGGACAGCGTGAGCATTGGTTATGTGCGCCCAGCTTGCGATTTTGTAAATTCCACTGGAGTACTGCAGTGCAACAGTATTACCTGTGCCATTGCATTAGCTTTGAAGAACATCGGGTTACTCATAAAGTCTCGCCTATGTCAGCGAATTTCCGATCCTCGAAGATTAAGAATTCATGTTTCTCGCTGAGGGTCTGCAATTCTTCGATAACGGTTTGATCATAATCCTCCAGGATATCGATATGTGTCTACTCGTCAAGTCCATGAGCATAGTCTCAGTGACGAAGTAGAGAGCGATATGCCTTTATGAGACAGACGTAGGGTCCAACAGCGTCGATGATGGCGAGGAAATCTTTCTTTCGAGTAACATCAACACTAACAGAGAGGTTGGACTTTTTCTTGACCATGAGATGCAAGAGGGCTCTCGCAGCGGGATTCTTGTGTTTCCCAGCCCGATCGGCATAGCTGCATAAATGAGGAGATGACATTGTGCAAAGGTAGTTGACTTGGGGTTCAAAACTTGCGAGCGTGAACGACCATAGATAATCTGTCGTAGCTCGCGATCAACTTGAAGTGATTAATCGGAGTTATTGTAGCATTGGCCGTATGCAACATTCTCTGGTTCAAAAACATATCACCTCCATGTCGGTTTCCATCACTCGCGAACGTGAGGATGGCGACGAGGGGCTCAGGTCCCCAAAGCGAACTAAGGTAGACAACCTCGCTAACGAACACGCTCCCAGCGAAACCATCCAAACTCAAAGCACACCAGACAAGACTGAACCGGAAAGCATCCTCCCACCCAGTCATGTTCTTCTTGGTGTTAGTTCGTCACCAACTTCTTCTGACGGACTCCGTCAATTACTAGAAAGCGACGTTGGGATCTCCGAATACATAAGTCGCGATGTTGCTCCAATAAGCGGCATAATCAAGCAAAGGTGAGAGGGCCCGCCCTTTATGTGTTGGTGCACCGACGTCCGATATAATACAATGGCAGGTTTACAGACTTCCTGGTGTATGAAGTGGATCTGGACCACCAGGTGGTGCACATAAAGTCCCTTGACATGCCAGAGTCCTCTCCTAAGAAAGAGAAGGCGTCCGGGTCAAAGTCTGTTGAAGAAATTACCGAACACGGGTTACTGCAACCAACCACAAACGATCAGCATGGTGATGCGGGAGCAGAGCATACAAAATCATCGCAAACTATCCAGCCTTCTACACAGCTTGTAGGTGACGAACAGGAGGAAGAGCCGTCTGCAATCGACGAGATAGCTTGGGACGACAGTTTTGAAACCTCCTTGTCACCTTTCCTCTCCGAGGCTTCGATCGCCCAGCTCAAAAATATGTACCTTGAAGGCCCCGAACCTCCCCGACTGACTGACGGTGGGTGGGGCAGTAGGGTCCAAAAACGCTCAGAAGACGTCGAAATGACTGATCAAGGGGGTGAGAGTGACTCCCCGCAGTCCGGTGCAGGGCGTGGAAAGAACCGAATGTCCCGTGGTGGGAGAGGAGGGAGACAAAGAGGTCGCGGTGGTCGCTCACAAGGTGGCGAACGGGAAGATCACCGGAAGGTCTCGAGCGAAGTATGTCATCTCGCAAAATCTTTTATGTCGCTTCTCTCATCATCAAGTATAGCCTATCAGCTCTAAAGCCACACGGACAGCCCTGCATCACGTAGTACGAAAGCTTTTCAAAGGGAAGCTTGAAAGCGAGACGGACATGTCTGCTTCGGTGGATGATGAAGGTTCTCGCATTGCCATCAAGTGGTCAAGGAGGGGAAATGAGCGTGGAGGTGCACGAGGTGGAGTGTGTCTTTTGAATGTGATTTTATCCTGATTTCCCGTCGTAGGCCGAGGCGAACGAGCCCCTCGTGGGGAATACCCTCCTTACATTCACTTCACGCTGCAAAAGACAAACCGCGACACGCAGGATGCTCTCGCACATCTCTCTCGCACCTTGCATGTAAATATCAAAGATCTCGCCGTTGCTGGCACGAAGGACAAACGGGGCGTCACAGTACAGCGTGTATCGCTGCGGCGTGGCAACAAAACGGTCGAGAATACGTGGAAGGCTGCCAACCAAATCGGTCGACGCTCGTTCCGTGATGCAGTCACTCAGCGGGGCGAACGTGGCATCCGCATCACAGATCTGAACTATCGCAAAGCGGGTTTAGAGCTTGGGATGCTCAAGGGAAACGAGTTCGTCATAACATTACGGTCAGTGCATAATTAATTTCCGTTCTACATGCCCAAGATGCATCTTTCATCCGTGTCCCCTCGTAGGAACGTGCAAGTTGACTCAATGTATACCCTTGATCGGGCCATGAACAGCATGAAACACATGGGATTTATCAACTATTATGGTACAATACAGTGACGTGGTGTCTTAACAAATGCTGACCATTCGTAGGCATGCAGCGATTTGGTACAGCTGCAGTTCCGACACACACTATCGGCTTAGCTTTCCTGCAGTCGGACTGGCACAAGGCTGTTTCGTTGATTCTTCAGGTACGACCTGGCGAACATCCAGACGTCGTCGCGGCTCGTGAGGCATGGCTAGTTGATCGCGATCTGGATCGCGCTCTTGCTCTCATGCCGCGCCGCGTTATCGCGGAGAGGTGCATACTGGAGAGCTACAAGAAGCAAGGTGGGGAAACAAGGAATGCCATGGGTGCACTCTCGACCGTGAGCTGAGCCGTTCGATGTCCCACAAAGCATAAGCAGCTGATGCGTAACAAGATCCCACGCAACCTCAGGCTGATGTACATACACGCCTATCAATCATACGTATGGAACGCCATTGTCTCAGAACGCATTCGTATGCATGGCGCTGACAAGCCAGTTCCCGGGGACTTGGTGTTTGAAGAGGGACCATCCGGCAAAGCAGCCCAGGAGGCAGATGAGGATGTCAAGAATACAAATGAACCTATAGCAGCTGATGAACACGGTGAATTTCTTCTCGTAATTCAATCTATCACTTCTCAACCATACTTTTTCGAAGGAGAGAGCGGCGCTCGTGCCTCTAGAAAGTCTCATAAAGCGCCGTGGGTCCCGCCAAAGGTCAAAACGCTCAGCGAAGAAGAAGTTCACAAATATTCGATCTTCGACGTGATCATGCCTCTGCCTGGAAGAGATGTAGCGTACCCTGGGGGCTCTCTCGGGGAGCGATATCGCGAGTTTTTGAAGCGGGATGGGTTGGATCCTGACAACTTCCTTCGCAAGCAGAAGTCAGGCAATTCTACATGACGCTCAGCTCCCCACTAACTTGTGCACTTGTAGAGAGTACACGCTCAATGGGTCATACCGGAAAATTCTTCAACTACCAAAGAACTTGTCTTGGTACATTCTCCGATACACGGACCCTGACGTCGCGCTCGCGCAGGCCGACGAAGACAGGCTTCTAGGCTTTGATCCCCCTGTTACAATCGAAGATGGAAAATTCATGGCTCTGCAAATTAACTTGACACTTGGAACGGCAGCGTACGCCACAATGGCTCTACGCGAACTGACCAAGACAGAGACAAGCTCCCATTTCCAAACAGGACTCACACAGGCCTCTGAAGACCAACAGTTCCGAGGAATAGCGGGATCGACCACACAGGATGCAGATGAGCCTGAAGAAGAGAGTACAGGTATGGAAGAGTAGACTGTAGCATGTCACGTACTAGTAGTGCAGACAGAGGTCTGAATGATCACCCCGTCAATTCCAAGTCACACGCTGTAGTTTGTCTCCGGATCCATCCTGGTGATCATGACAGCGGTCCACGTATTCACTACCTCTCACAACCGGCTTGTGCACTCATTTCCTCTACCAAATAGCTAGCCACGCAGGTTGCGAGCCTATAATTATTGAGTTTGCCCTTCAACTTTGCCCTCTCGCTCATCGAGGTCCCACCTAAACCCCAAACCCTTTACTATCAAAACACAACTCGAACTGAAACATCCATTCATCATCACCCGGCATTGGACAGGATGGGTAAGATAGAGAGAGTCGTGTTTTTGTCACTCGTATTGGATCTCTTCGGTAAGTGGGCTACCTTCCAGCTCAAGGAAGGCTCTAACAAGTGATGGAAGCTTTCACAATTCCACTCCCTCTCTTTCCCCGAATTATTGAGTGGTATATACTGGTAAGCAGGGCAGCATACGTCGCATTTCAAATCTGACAACACTTTACTAGAAAGAAGGATCTGACCCCAATGGCTTGCTGTCAAGAACGCTCTATACCATATCCTCGATCCGAGCTTTACTCTACAGGCCTACCAATAACCCTCAAAGATGGGACGTGGTGCTTCTAGGCGAGTGCGTGTACGACCAGGTGTGGTGCGAGTATTGACTTGGGTAACACAGGGGGTATAATGGGTTCAGTCTTTTCGTACGTGCCCTCGAGTGGTAGAATATAGCCGATATTGACTGCTCCACTCTTTGAGGACGCTTCAATTCCTTGTTGCTCCGCAGATCGGTGCTTTCTCCGACAAGTATGGGCGTAGGAACGTCCTCCTAGCAACCATGGCTGGAAACATTCTTTCTGCACTCGTGTAAGTTTTTTTATGATTCAAAATACTGGCGTGGATCATGAAAACAGCTACTTCAAAGATGGATCAAATCTACCACGTTTTCCTCCTACATGCTCTCTCGTATAATCGGCGGGCTTAGTGAAGGCAACGTGCAACTAGCAACGTGCGTGGTTTGTTTATTCTGCTCTTTACCACAGTTCAATCGACATGCCCACCTTAGTGCGATTCTCTCAGACATCACCACACCTGCAGAACGCTCCAGGTCACTTGCTCAAATTGGGATTGCGTTCGCAATTTGTTTTTGTATAGGGCCGCCAATCGGAGCTTACTACGCCTCACAACCAGTTCCAGCATCTGTGAATGCCTTGGGAATTGAACTTAACATCTATGCTGTTCCAGCGCTAATCACCCTCGTACTTCTGTCCGCAGAGACTCTCTTCTTAGCAGTAACGCTACCAGAAACTAGGGGCACTCGTCTCAATGATGGCAGGAAGTCGCCGAAACAAGGGGCACACGAGAACCCGAAGATAAACTACCCGGGAAGAACAGTGCAAGAACGACTAGACCTTCTACAGGCATTACGACGTCTCCACTTTCTCTTCTTGTGTATCTTCTCTGGCATGGAATTCACATTAACTTTCCTCACATTCGATCGTACGTCATGCTCGCCGCCCAATCGTCATCAGGCTGAGTTATTCTCATAGTTTTCGACTGGAACAATAGCCAGAACGGGGCTCTGATCGGGTCCATTGGTATAATTAGCGCATTACTTCAGGGCGGATATGTTCGCCGAGCAATCTCCAAGGTGGGGGAAGGCAGAATGGCGAGGCGTGGGGTGCTCAGCTGCGCCTTCGGACTCGTCCTGCTTTCAATGGTCCCCCGATTTGCTCTGGATCGCCCCACGACTGCAATCCGCTTTCTCCAAATGGCCGCACTCTGCCTGGCTTTCACATCTGCAACGGTCGTTAGCTCCCTTACATCATACGCATCGTTGCAATGTGATGAGGGCATCGATAAAGACACGGGTGAACCTATACAGGAGCACCCTGAACTCTCCAAAGGAATTGTGTTAGGTGTATTCCGTTCTGCCGGTCAGCTGGGACGTGCCGCCGGGCCCTTGCTTGGTGCGTAACTTGTGATGATACAATCAGAATTCCTGCTGAGTCTGCTTAATCACTAAGCTTGTGTCTCATACTGGACTTTTGGCCCATCAACAACATACGGGATCAGCGCCCTTGCAATGATAATCTTGATGGTGTCCATGAAACCTGTGGCCAAAGTTTCGAATGTTTCATGAAAACCTGCATTGCATCTCGCATCATTATGGCAATATATCGTGAGTCTTGTAAGTAAGCTGATACATGTGGAATTGCTAGACGAGTCCCAACTATAAATAGTGACACTGAAATCAAACTGATATTGTGAATAGTTCGGATTCCCAACGTTGACGAGTGTGAGGATCTAGTAATACTAGCATCTAATGCGTCCCACAATGATAGCTGAAGCAATAGCATTGAATACTATGGTAAGGTAAGTGCAGGTAACCAATGTCCTGCCCTCAGAGAATTATGACTCCGGTTCGGTTTCAATATCAACGAGGATGTGTGGTGAGGATGTGCGGCTTTCCACACGAGATGATTGTGAGCTGCCCTGATGGAATAGCGAATCGGCTTCACCCGAGACAGGCCCCATTCGATCAGCATCTGGCAGGTAACGAGTTTTCTCAGGCGGCGGCTGAAAAGGTGGGAATTGTCGCCCGACTGAAGGTTGCGGGGGCGGGCTACGTGGGGGCATCTCCATACCCTGCGATTGAGTAAAAATCGCGGGCAGGAAAAATAACACTCCTCGTGACCGCGGCCGCCTGTGCCGAGATGGAGAGCGTGGACCTACAATGTTATCCCGCTGGGTAGTCAGGAGTGCAGTTGCGCGGTCCCTGATATGACGCACAACATCCAACATGGAAGAAGATCCACGGTGAGTTGTTGTGGGGAAGATGTCGATGGAAGAAGAAACATCAGAAGGGGCGGGAGAATCTGCGCGAACATCGAAGGGAAGAGGGAGAAGCGAGACATGCTCTTCCAGTGGGGATTGTGGGACAGAGCTTGACGGAGAGGGCGGCTGGGTGGAGGAAGCTGACGCAGGAAGGAAGGACCAGCGCATATCAAGGTGCCAGCGTCCATTGCGCTGAGTCCACCTAGGAAGGAGTACATCATATCCTCCCATCCTTCGAAGACTATATTTCCTCGGCTTGCTTGGCATAGCGAGTCGATATACACCGAACATCAAGATTATCAGGCCCGCCCACATGAGGGCCTTGCCCCAGTGAGCAAGAAATCCAATGAACGCAGCATCGTCCGCGTGCCAACTGCTACCATAAAAGTGGGAGAAGAAAGAGTGCGGTGCTTCGCCTGGTTTAGCGTTTTTTCCGTACAGTGATTTGGGCAGAATGCGTACGTCTCCGGGCTCCTCCGGAGTTATGGGGTGGGAAGAGGTGTAGATGCTGTATTGAGCCGAAAGGAACATGGGACCGGTTGAAAACATGACGGTTGGATAATTGAGTAGCCAATCATGATCAAAGGTGACTAGATTGTGGATAGTCTGGGCAAGGAATGGGTGACCCTTTTGGGCGAACATGAGGTCATTGGAGACCCCGACAGGAATGGTTTTCGGCAGGATCACTGGGTACACCAGTAGAGGGTCAAGCGGTCGCAAACAACCAACGTCAAGGTCCAGATATATGCCTCCATAGTAGTGGAGGACAAAGTAGCGAATAACGTCAGCACGCTGGATTACATATTCGTAGTTGTCGAAGGTGTCGAGAAACCACGGATAATGTTCTGCAATGAACTCGCGAGAGCTGGCATCTGTCCAAAGCATATATTCGCTGTAGAGGGTAAGCATGATAAGGCGCGAAGCTGAAACATGATGGACACAAGACCTACTAGTCAGACATCATGTCGCGACATGCTTGAGAGACGTTTCTCCAGTTTGGAGGCAGTGTTTCTGACTTCCAAGTCTGGTGTATGATGCGTGGAATACGTTCGACTTTTCCGTGCTGAGTTGCGTTCCACCGAGTTGTGTTGTCGAGAACGGGAACTTCCAAGTCTGAGAGATACGCGGCGGCATTGATTGCGAGGTAGTATGAAACGGAAGAAAGGACAATAACTGTTCCGAAGAGTATGAGACCCAGTAAGACGAGTGCGAAGTAAACGGTGCGTCGTTTGGCCATGAATTGAGGCAATGAGGAAAGAGGAGAACGAGGTGTGAAACTGTAAAATTCGCGCTAAACCAAAAATTCCCGATGCGTCAAACTGGTCAAGTCAAGTCAAACAGTAAATTATAACTCGACAACACTTGTAGTGATCGCAAATAAAATATCATAACTTACTGCAGTCTCGTTGCTGCGCTCAAACGGAGTCCTGAAACGCAAAGAATATTCGCAAGATCCGATCCAAGTAACAGACAACGGCGTAAGCTGCCATCAAATCACAGCCCTGTTGGCCGCATAGGCATTGCAAATATACGCCTCATATGAAATTCTACTGCTGGAACTGATTCCCGAATCATGGACCCTTCCTCCCACATCTTACCGACGGCCGTCAAGGCGCCAAGGGCTACCTCCCAGTCCCGACGGGACCAGTCTTGACCCCTCCGAGCTCCCCTTCCTTGATAAGGTCTCGTCAGAAAGACATCGACTTTCGGATTCGAATTGGGGCACCGCTTCGTCATGTTCAGGAACTCCAGAGAATCGGATGCAGTCCAGAACATCAGGTGCTTCCGCATGTATGATGGAGCGTGTCTCGACATTGCCTCTGGAGTGCCAAACTTCTGTGCCTCGGGCCCAGCTACCCTAGTCACCAGTTCCAACAGCAACTAACTCTACAGAGTCGCTGCGATAGACTGGGTAATATCCACTGAATCTGAACTTTGAAGCTTCACAACCAAAAACAGCTTGAGCAATACCCCGACTACAGAATGATTCTCTCTCAGGAAATATCGATGGAATACCTGGCCGTCTTTGTCATTCACTGCCTGTCATGACTCATGTCCGAGACTTGCGACATACCGATACTTTCGGCTTCCACGGCTAGAATCTTATCTTTGCTGCACAGGAACGTACGACGCTGTCGGACCCGGAAGAAGTATTGACAACAGTCGAGAATCAGGCTGTCATTTGTCCTTTCTGTTCCAAATTCCTGTACACGCGGGGTTTGAGGGGTCAATCCCCATCATCAATAAGATAATACACATACCGTGCCAGGTTCTCGCTTCTTCCAGTTTCCAGAGGGCTTGCACGTTTCGTCCAGAGCTTGACCCTTCACACTCCTCTTCTCTTTGACCCTCTTTAGCAACCACGTGGACGCCCGCCGGGCAAACCATGATAAGCCGTTACGGTTCTTCTGGCTGTTAGATAATTATTCCAGTCCCTTCTTAGTCAGCACCTACAGATAATTCGCGTGCCAACCTACCCATCGAGTTCGTATATGACAGCCCCGGGGATTATAAGCAAGACAGGCAGCTGTTGCTGCTCGACTTCCGATACAAACATCTGCACAATGTCGAGAAATTCCAGTAATATATTCGTGTCCAGTACGATAATTGTCAACTGTTCGGCCAGTGGCCCCTAGACAAGGAAACCATGATGAGTCCGATAGAGTACGAGTGCACGAAACTCAAGAACGTGTTTATGGGATCGCTCGCACCTGCATTTCGACGTCCGCATTCGCGATCTCGTCGATGGATTGAAGAGTAGCATCAAGCTGGGACGTCTCAGTAGCTGTGTCATACGAGTCAGAAGTGAGCATAGGGCGAATGGCTGGAGCATTGCGTACGCGTATAGGTACCCAGCCAGGCTCCGTTGTGCTGAAACGTAGGGTTGAAAGATATCATTATGAGCAGACTCACCGGTTTTACTAACTCGGGTATACCTTACAGAGGTAGCGATGGGACAATCGGAAGTGGTTATGATGGAGCAAGGCAACTTCACATAACATTTCCGGCAAGGGGCAACCGAACATAAAGTTTTGGACACGAACCCGGAAAAGTCAAGGCGGCAGGACCCCGGAGGCGGTTTGGATACTAGGATTGGGGAGGGGCAACTCTCCCTAATATTCAAACTCCGCATGTGCGCAATTCCAGAGTACTCGCAGAGGGGGGGGGCAGCGGAAAATGTCTCACAATTCCAATCAGTTTCTCTGACGGTTTTCTTAACAGAGTCCAATAATCCATGTAGTATTCATGCAAATGCAAAATAATACAAATGACATGCTTAGCGAATAAAGTAATCCAATAAAGAGGAGGGTGAGGAATGACAACCAACTCATGACGCTAGAGCAAGTTTTTTCATTGGTGGCGTACCATCCGCCTCTCGGACAACATACACATCGAGACTCTGATCGTCGCTGATGGCCTTACGTTTGAGCATAGCACGATGTGCGTCAGGCGAAGGAGATAAAGAAGCATTTCCCTTGGGAGGAGTTGAACGGAGCCCAACCACTTCTGGTGTTCGCGAGCGACTGCGACCAGACGTACTGTCGCGCAGACGTGCAGCAAGGCTATGAGCAGATATCATGGCTTCTGAATAACAAGTCGCATGATATATCTATGGCTGCTTAAGCAACAGACAGAGAGATCCAAGGAAAGGAGACATACCCGGTCATCTTTCTTGACAGTGTTCCTCCACACCCACTCTTCGTCGTCCTCCAAGAACTCTGACTTCATCGTTTCCTTACATATCGGACATGATATTAACTTGGCTTCATCGCCCGGGGGGACCACAACAAACTGTGCACGAAGTGCAGCATCACGCTGAGTTGCTTCAGCAACTGCTACTGTCTTCAAAGAAACGGTTCCAGAACCATCAGCTCGCCCCTTCCCCTTTACATCCACCGTTCCCTCATGAATCCAATCCTGCGAGACAATAGTCAGCCACAGCCTCAACGAAAATGAAAAGTGTGACATACCTCAAGACTGACGAACCAGCTCCTACTGTGCCCACGACCCAGGTTCTGATTGGCCTTGCGATTCTGCCTGAAGTGTGCGTCTAAATGATCGTCCATCGCTTTCTTTCCAGAAGCGTCATCACCAAAACGCACGCCACACTGCTTACATTGAGCGGGAAGTCGCTCGTACAGGAAGGATAGAACGGAGGGACGTTTTCTAAATATCAGACTTATAAGCAAAACACTATTGGGATGTGCACGATATACCATACCTAGTGATGTCTGTGGTGGTGAGCTTGATTTTCTCGGACAGGACAGCTTTTCTATAGGCACGAGTAGAATCCCGGGGTAGGCCTGTAGGTGGCGGAGGCGTTCGATCCTCCTCGTTGGTAGAGCCTGTGCCAACGGGGGTACTGTCAGCAGACACAACCCCTGCCTTCAATAAGGCATTGAAAAGGTTCGTTATACTACTGGGAGGAATTGCTGGAGCTGCAGGGGGCGATGCACTGACTGACGTAGACGATAAGAGGGCGGACAGATTGACGGGCTCTGACTTCACAGGTTCTGATTGATATGTATATGTGCTGGGAAGCTGCGGAGGGTAAGTTGACTGGAAAGGCCGGTTGTATGTAGGTTGGGAGGGATATGGATACGTGGACGTTGATGCGGGATAGGACGGTGGAGGCGGCGGTGCCTGGGGGGGTGCTGTGCGTGCTAGTGATCGCAGTTGACCCAGTATTTGTCGTAGCTCATCCTGAGAAACCCCAGCTTCTACAAGTTTACGCAGCTAAAAACCAAGAAGTAAAAAACGGGCCGATAGCACAGCTTTCAAAAAGTCTCTCACCTGTTGCAAAACTTCGACATGCTTCTGCGCTGTCGCATCCCAATGGTTGTTTTGCAGAGCTCGCTCCTTTTGACCCAACGTGAACTCCAGCTCACTGAGTACTTGGACCTTGGAAACGTGACTGGATCCGCCATAGCCCTGAGTAACGCGTTGTGATCATTAGATGGCAAATGCATAGGAGAAAATAATGACTCACGTCTACTGACGAGGTGGTGTCACCACCCCAAACACCACGCTCGATCGTGAGTTGGGTGATTACACCGAAAAGCTCCTTGCCGTTTGGTGCGCCCGTTCGCCAGGTAAGGAGCATCTCTTCCATCTTACTGCGGGTTGCCTGGTCCACCTGCTGATAAGTATCCAAGAATAGCGGTATAACGAACGGCGCGAACTGGCGCCCATATGGATCAAAGACATTCTTCGAGATCGCATCAAGAAGGTAGAAACCGGGCAACTTCATCCACGGAGGTACCTGACAAGAGGGAAACCAAAAAAGGAAAGATGAGTCAGCACGGAAGGCTAGGCTGTGAGTGGGAAGAAAACAAAAACAAGAACGTGTTCTACAGGCTGCAAGGAACGTTTTCTCATGGTACGTCCTCTTTGTACCGCTGTAAACAGCGGTGCCCTTCATGGGGCCATGAGAGGTTATCTTTGCTCAGACTATATGATCACGTATATATACATAGTTTGAAGCAACAGACACCATTGCCAAGCATAAAACGCTCATCCATCTCTTCCGCTGTAATCAAGGAATTTTTCATAGCAACGGATTAAAGGCTCACCCTTCGAATGTGGGTGTCCATGCATTGCGCGACGACGTCGGCCCATCTTGAGTATTCTTGAGCAAACATTGATAGTGTCTGAATTATCGGTCTGGAGTTAATGGTAAGCTCTGCCAGACGAGCTGTAAAATCACGTCGGAAAGAGTTGGGATCCATATGATATACTGGAGGTGCAGGTTGTGGTGGTTGTTGGTAGGAATACCCTGCTAGGCCAGACTGATGGTAGCCTGGCGCTGGATAAGAGACCTGCCCATACGTGGGGACCTGAGAGTACATCGACATGTCACTTCAAGCTTATAACGGCCCAAGAACTTGTCAATGTTACACGAGCTTCACCTAGTACCGGCAAGCGAGAAAGAGACTCTGAATTTATATTTTCCACTTAACAGTGACGATGGCTGGGGGCTTCAATCGAAACGGTGATGGTGGGTGAAGGTAAAGAAGCGAATGCCACCATCCGGTTTCTGGATAGCCGCCTTGTGGATATTTAATCTCCGATCGCAAACAGCCGACTGGTCTGTTCGCCGTTCACACTGGTGAAGCCACAAGGTTCAACGACCTCAAGAACAACAGTGATCGCAAAGTAAGTCGTCCTATGCGCCGTCTAATGATGGTCTATATCCTCTGTTCGAGCCAGTCTGCACAATCACTTTCGTTTTTGACGGAGCATGGCAGCGAGAAACCGATGGATTCCGTCGACCACTGATGGATAACGAACTCTTGACTGACTCTCTTGTGCCTCAGATGCGCGACGTGCTCAAGACCGAAGAACTCGAAATCCCCGAAGGCGTCACCGTCGAGATCAAGTCTCGCGTCATCAAAGTTACTGGCCCTCGAGGATCGCTCACGAAAAATGTTCGTCATGTCGATATGGACATCCGGGTAGTCAAAGCTGGCAAGAGCAAGGGCAAAGTTACTTTGGCTGTCTGGCAGGGTGGACGCAAGCATGTCGCTTGTCTGAACACTATCAGAAGTTTGATCAACAACATGATCATTGGGGTGACGAAGGTATAGCATACGGGTCGTCTCCGTGAACTAAAGTTCTGTTCTGATGGGGTAACCAGGGTTTCCTCTATAAAATGCGTGCAGTCTATGCCCACTTTCCAGTCAACACCATCATTCAGGACGATGGACGAGAGCTAGATATCGTCAATTTCCTGGGGGAGAAGGTGCGTTTTGCGATGCACGAGACGTCAGTCGGCATATTTAGTTCCTCGCCAGGCTGTTCGTCATGTCAAGATGTTGGACGGAGTAACGATATCAGAGTCCAAGGCGCAAAAGGACGAACTCATTCTCGAGGGAAACGACGTTGAGAACGTATCACAATCAGGTATCACGACTAGTCAATCAAATAAAACTACGACTAATGAACCTTTGCAGCCGCATCAATCCAAGGTAGCTGCAGAGTGCGGAACAAGGATATCCGCAAATTCCTCGACGGTATCTATGTTTCCGACCGGACGACTGTGGTCACGGAGTAGTTTGAGGGTTGGGTACCATACTCAAAATACATGCTACGTATGCGGTAATCTCCACCACTTCTGTATGATCACGCATGCTATGCTATTTCATTCTCGCACAGCACATAAAACAACGCGTCCTCTTGCGCTGCGCAGCACAGTCATGGAACGAACGGGATTCTGGTGCCCACTCTACGCCTATATGCTTCGTAGTCATTGCCAAAGAATTGCACAAGAGCTTTCTCCTCAGCTAGGACGAACGGTCAGACAATGAACAGTGCTTGAGGCAGGAGATATACCTCGTGTTCGACGATAGAAAAAGCGCAAAAGAATGATTGCGAACCCTACAAAGCTGATCAGATTCTGCAGCACCATCTGCGTACCCAGTGCCCAATAGAAAAAGCCCGCATATGAAGGGTGACGGAACCACCTGCACAATAAGGATCGCGAGCAGTTAACTTTAGTTCCAAACAGCTGGCTTACGCGTAAACCCCCTCTGTCACTAGCTGATGTGACTCTCTTTTACGGAATGCGACCGAATGTGAGAAGTTAGTGGATGCGTGGACCATTGCGGTTGTCCGCAAGGCCTGGCCGGCGAATACCAAAAGGATACCTGTCTCACTTGTCAAAGATAATTGTGAAAGACAGTACATGAGGTGACGCACCAATGGCAGAGATATACGGGTGTACCTTTGACGAGGGACTGAAGTAGAGGGTGACAAGGTACTCTACTAGTGCAATTCCGTTTGCGATATGATACATGGCACCGTTGTCGAGAAGAAACGCTGAAGAGGGCATAGCCATAAGCCACGGGGTTGTGTTGGGATATGGGAGGTGCTTACAATCCACGCTACACTTTTCCAGATTCCAACCGGCAGTGACCGCAAATTCCCCCCAGTGGAACCCAGACCATGCTGCGATGAAGAAGCCGAGCTGATATGTAGCCCACCAGGGTGCCATGAGGCCACCTTGTAAGAAGAGGGCCATTCCAAGGGCAAATAGTGCGCCGAGGAGAAATGATATCGTGGACGCTGCGAGTGGGGTATTTGGAATGTTGCCATATGGTTGTGTGTTCACCGGAATGGTCGCCAGTGGATGTCTCATGTTTTCGAGTTCCTGTATACGACGTTGGAGGCCATCCGCTTGGATGTCTGCCATACTTTTCAAGTATAAAATAAATGTATAAAGTGAAATGAGCACGTCTGGATTATGAACAAAGTTCTCTATTGTCTAGATGACATGTCGAGGAAGGTGGTTGTTTGCCTTTGTTAGTATTGAAAGCCTTGTTAGTATTGAAAGCCTTGTTCACAAGAGGCAGGTCTCAAGTTGGTCAGTGTCAAAAAGTAAATCAGTGCTGTGGCCCCAGCAGGGTCATGCTGCGTTGCTACTTAGTCTTGCGATGTAGCGCTCGCAATGCTATCTTACGCGCACCTTTCCTGCGCTTTTTTGCGTCTGTGCCCCGGAATGAAACCTCCAACATCAGGAACATGGCACTCGTTGCCCACATTGGTACGCGTTGACGCATCGTAGCGCGTCTCTGCCTAACATCTCACACGACAGACTCCGGAAAAACCACGCTAACAGAGTCGATTCTTCACAAATCGTCGTATATTCTATCTCCTGGCTCTGTGGACAGTGGCAGTACTACCACCGACTTTCTGCCTGCTGAGAGGGAACGAGGGATCACAATTCAATCTGCCAGCATACCGGTCAAGTGGAAGAACTGGACTTTCAATCTCGTTGATACTCCAGGACATGCTGACTTTGGAATGGAAGTCGAAAGCGCGAGCCGCGTCGTCGACGGTGCTGTTGTGTTAATAGATTCTGTCGAGGGAGTCGAAGCACAGACGAAGGGGGTGTGGAGGCAGTTATCCAGGTGTGCAATCACAAAACCAACTCCACCCCATCCCGATAATGAAATATTACCACTTTTAGATATGATGTTGCCACTCGTATGGTGTTTATGAACAAGCTTGACCGAGCGGGGGCGTCTTTCAAGTCTTCACTGTTATCCCTCTTGACGCACAAGTTACATGCGAATCCACTAGCTATCATACTCCCTGTTGCGTCTATGAACCCGAAAAACTACGCTCGAGCGGAACCAGGGGTCGAGGCCCTGGTTGACCTCGTAAAGTGGGAACTCTGGAAGTGGACAGACAACGGGGAACGCTCTGTCCATCCACTCCCGCTGGCGGCAGACACCTGTGAACTTGCGGAGATCTTCCCAACTGGTCATCCCATCATTCCTCATCTCATACCGGCTCGAACAGCGCTACTCGAGAACCTTGCAATGTTCTCTGAAGATCTTATGGAACAGCTACTTGGCCTCCCATCGACCCCATCCTCTTACCTGCACGTGGAGTCCAAAGATATAATACCTCACTTGCGAAAGGCTACTTTGCGAAACCAAGTTCTACCTGTATTATGTGGGTCTGCTACCAAAAGTATTGGAACGGAGTTGGTGATGGAGTATGCTGGGAATCTACTCGCAAGTCCCTTGGACGTGCGCTTGCAAGCAGAATCTGCAGATGCGCCATTACGTCTGTTGGCCTGGAAGGTTGCTTGGGACAAACGCAGGGGATGGATGACGTTTGTACGCGTTTACTCAGGTAAGCCCACAACTGCTCTCAAGGCCATTTTTTGATATCATAATATGTAGGGACTCTGAAGCGCCAGAGCACCATACATAACGTCAATACTGGGCAGAAAGAGAAGGTCACTAAACTTCTGTTGCTTTATGCTTCAGAAGCAGAGGAAGTAGATTCACTTCCGTACGGCTCTGTTGGAGTCCTTCTCGGTCTCAAGCACACTCGTACTGGTGACACTCTGGTTGATACGCGTAGCTCTGGAGGGTCTGCGTCCTTTCAAACATCACTCCGAGGGGTCATTCCACCGCCAGCCGTCATGTCAGTCTCGGTCATACCCAATTCGCATTCTGATCTCGAGCCCGTTCAAGAAGCCCTCCATTCTTTGATTCGTACGGATCCCTCTGTCCGCATAGACACTCAGGAGGGACAGATTCTTGTTCACGGCCTCGGAGCATTACATCTAGAAATCATAGAAGGTCGGCTCAAGGATGAATGGGACGCCAAATTTGAGTTCGGCAACCGTCAGGTCAGCTACCGCGAATCAACTAGTTCGATTGTTTCCCCAAAGCTGGAGGAGTGGTCAACCGAGATAGCGGGGAAAGTGATGACCGTCAAACTTGCACTGTCAGTAGCCCCTCTCGGCGAGGACGAAGAAGGCGATCCAGCATTTGACGGCAATCTCGTGTTGGGTATACAAGGCCAGTCGCTCAAGGCCCCCGATTCTTATTCGGACCAACTCGATCCTATGGCCAACTTAGCACGAGGGATTGCCAGTGCTCTGTCAAGCTCTCCTCATACTTCCCTCCCGCTGTCGCACGTCAAGGTCCAAGTCACGCGATACAGCCTTCGGCGTGATGCTCCTCCCTCCATACTTACTGGTGCAAGCTCGTACATCTTGCGCTCCAAGCTGAAGGAGGCGGGAATGGGTCCTATTCTCGAGCCTTTTGTCAAGCTAAAAGTTTCTGTCTATGAGGATACCCTCGGCAAGGTCGTTAAAGATATCGCAGAGAGTGGGGGTGAAGTCGTTGACCTCGCCTCTGATGCTGGCTCGCCGACTGCTACCGAGGAGGATGGAGACCCATATCCTACGGATGGGGTGTATATACCTCCTGACGAACTGTCGCCATCGTCTGCCTCTTCTAGGGCGTCATCGTCCGCATCCAACGCACCCCGAGCGAAACGAACTATTCACGCCATCGCTCCCTTAAGTCGCATGCTGGATTACTCTACACGGTTGCGTGCATTGTCTGCGGGTCATGGTAGCTTCGACATGATCAACGCGGGATTCCAAGAAGTAGCAGAGCCTCGGAAGATAGAGATATTAAGAGAGATCGGGCGCGCTTAATACGTATAACATATCTAATGACTATCTTATAGAAACTCCCTCACTTCATCCGCATCCCCGAACAACACCGCTCCATCCATATCGTCGTCGTCATCTGCTATGTTTGTGTGCATCTGCCCTGTTGAATTGAGCGCCTGGCTGAAGCCCATGAGATCATCACTGTAATACCCATCGTCTTCGTCATTCGTAGGTGTGTCATCGTGGAAGAGAGTTCTTCCTCGTGGATAAGGTGCTTCACTTGGCGCTCTGTCTAACTCCGGAAGAAATAGTGGTGTTTGGGCTCTCTGTTCTCCTATGCTGGATCCGCCAGTTGCAGGGAGCGACGACGTGAAACGCCCACGTTGAGATACGATCCCCAAAGGAGCAACTGACTGCAATCTAGTAGCAGCACGTTGAAGAGGCCACGGCTCGACGACTACACAAAGGCAATGGCCAGATGTACAGAATGATTGATATTTGAGCTTGAGCAAGGGCTTTGGTTTCTTTTCCTCCTCCTCCTCGACAACGAGGTCAATCTCTGACGCATCATGAGTGAGGCTCGGTTGGTCGTTTCTATCCAACGCAACGACTTCGTCCTCTTCTGAAACCATAAGAGATGGTTGATCGATGTCTTCAGTCTTCACTTGTGAGGCAGTAAATCTCTCGGCTGGGGCATCAGAGGAGTGTGCTGAGGATTCCCCATTCGTCTCAAAAGGGCCAGGTGGAGGGGCCATATCAACGTCTTGATAAGCATCGGCATCTTCCATGCTGTCCTCATCGTATTCTCGATATCCACCGGCGATGGCGCGGCGTTGCCTCTGTGAGCGACGAGGCACCCTTGCGACGACTTGGAGGCCAGCGTCGCTGTCTTGTTCACTCTCTTCAGTGTATAAGATGTCCTCATCGAGGTGGCTATCGGAAGCTTTGTGCTTTCCTTTCGTCTTTGCTCGTTTGCGGTTGTTGTGCTTGGCAGACGGTTGAGTTCTACGTCTTTTCTTTGAGTTATCTCGGCGGGAAAGTCGTGGAACGACAGGTGCAGGTGCAGGTACCGGTGCAACTTCAGAACAAGGGGGTGCAGCGACGAAAAATCTAGACTAGATTACCACTTGAGTCGCATGAGTTGCTGGTCCAACATAGGTGCATACCTTGGTGACAACAGAATGAGGCTCGGTCTTGCGAAAGAAGTAAGCAAACTGGTATGTCTCTGGAGATGCAACGCATGCGTGAACAAGCGGCCGATGTCAACAAGAATACATACCTCCTCGGTGGACTTCAACGGTCCCTTTCTTGTCACCGGCAGCCCCGGGGCCGAAGTGGATGTCCTTCTCTGCTTGAAGTTTTGGGATGACTCTATGGATGGTTGATCGATGCGATGAGTTGATTTCTGACATTACTGGATACACACGAACAATGGTCTGAGGTCCGCAAGTACATGTTGCAGGACTATATCCGACATCCAGTCAATGTGCCGTTCATCAAGGTAAAGCTGTTCAAGAGCGCAGTCAGGTAGGTGCACGGAATTCGACCAAGGAACACCGACATATAATGGCAGAAGGGTGTTAGCAGATATACGCAAGTAGTACACATTTCTTGGCTTGAAGGTCATTGTATTGTAGGAGACTACTAAGGTGCAAGTTGAGGCTAGTAGTAGTACCACAGTTCTGACTGGGAAACTTCTGATTGATCTCAGGGCCAGAAGAAAGCCTCCGACTTCCGACTCCACGGTTCCGGTCTTGCCACTGCAGTTCCGATAACTTCGTTCGTACAACAGGTAACAGGGACTTTACAAATACACGTTCTTTTAACCATATGTTAACCGTACATACTGTCGGCAACCGTTATCCTGTACAGTGTTTCTGCGCTTTCCTCCAGTGCTCCACTACATGTTTTTTGAATCGGTAAGTATCACAGTTTACATGTCATTGATATCAACATCGGGACCGGAGATGATGGCCTTGATGACACCTTTGCCATCACTGCTCTTCCCCGCACGGGTCGTTTGGAACGCGAGAAGGGCATCGTCGAATGAGAAACTAAGAGAACTATTGTTCACTGGTGTCGAGGAAAACACCCAGACAAAAACTGACCGATGCGAAACTAAGGGTTTCAGGTCAACCTTTCCCTGGCCAACGAGAGCAATAGCTAGAGGATAATCTCCAGGCTAGGAATCGCTCCTAGTGTTAGCCCTACATACATTAATAAGAGGGGAGCGCACGAACACCGTAGCGGAACGATCCTTTCATAACCAACTCCTTGACGAGAACGACACTCATGTCGATGGTAATGTCAGATGGGCCCATGCCAACCTAGATTGAGCGAGCTATGGATGAGAATATCCTCAGCAAAGTTGAAAAACTGTACCTGTACGTATGTTCCTCCTATCTTGGCAATGCGGATACCAGTCTGAATCGAAACTTCAGCGCCAGAGGCGTCGACAACGAGATCGATAGCAGTAGGTCCACGCTCGGAGATGCCAAGCTGGTGCTTCATCGCTGCTGCTGAGCGTTTGGAGTACGCAATCCTAGTTTCTTCCTCTACCAGCGGGGGAGGTTGGAAGATGTCCGTGGCGGCATAAGATTTCGCAAACTCGAGACGGCCAGGAAGAATATCGATAGCGATGATGCGAGACGCTGCGAGGGCTTTCGCAACCGCCATACACAGAATACCGACCGGTCCACAGCCGAAGACGGCGATTGATTGATTGGCCTTGAGGCCTCCGAGTTTGGATACCGCGTGGACAGCGACAGACAAAGGCTCCATCTTGAACGGATAAAGTTCGATACTGAAGAATTGATTGTGACGGGTTTGATGCTCACCATTGCTCCGTCCTCAAGGCTGAGATGAGGAGGAAGGAGGTAGGCAAGATCGGCGGGAACAGCGTAGTAGCGACCGAGGGTGCCATCGTGGGGTGGAGTGGCGGCGAAGTGGACTTCAGGGCACAGCTTGTGGACCAAACGTGTCAGTCCATCACATCAATGATAAAAGAAGGAAGATAACCTGGTATCTGCCCTCCTTGCAGGCTTCACACTTTCTACATGTAGCTCCCGGTTCGAGAGCGACATGGTCACCTGCCTTGAGGTGGGTCACGGAGGAGCCGACTTGACAAAACGCGCAGTCAGGAGATGTGAACGTTGTGCTGTAATAGTGATACCGATACCTATGTAGACGACTCCAGAGGACTCGTGGCCGAGTACCTGGAAAGTAGGAAAATCAGCACGCGAGCTGGTGATTATGCGATACAGACAACAAACCATGTCGCTCCCGGGCTCGAGTACATAATCTCCAATTCTGCCGTGCACAAGGTAATGGATCTTAATTGAATCGAAGCGATCTGGTTGAGAACGACCTAAATTGCAGTGTATAGGAGGAAGCACACATCTGAGCCACAAATTCCTGAAAATCGGGGGGGATCAGGTCAGCGAGGGTCAAGGGAAAGCTCGGACTCACCGGTCTTCTTTACTTGCACGAGGACATCGTGAGCCCCGACTATGTACCTGGTTAGCGCTGTGATTGGAGTTGTCAGACGCGACTGATGACTCGCTTTCTGGGACAGGGCGCTGCTCGAATACGACATGATCGATCTTCTTAAGGACGAAAGATTTATTGTCTGACATGTTGGAAGATTAGCTGAAGACAAGAGCGACTAGAGAAGGAAAGGGTAGTGAGTTCAGCACTTGAGTATATGTGGGTGCGAGTGGGCCGCCGTGAGCGGATTTCACGGTCCGTAAGTCTGTTCAGATGATTTCAGTTCCAGGTGACCGGTGAACATGAGTCCTAAATTACAGCCTGAACTGTGACTCGGACTTTTCAAAGGCCCTGTACATGTTAAGACTAGCCCAAAGTACATTTTGACGATGGCAAACTCAGTCGTCCCTCTGTGGTGTAACAAAGCTTGATAACGTAATAATGTCGTCATCCAAAACTGAGGTACCTCACGTGCCATGACATAATCATGACGTAAAGGACTTGCTGTAACCCCTGTCTCAGTATCCTTGCTTGCTTTTTGACAACTACTTGTACACTCAAGTTGTAATTATAATAATAACAAGTACTGGTGGTACGGATTACCGGTAAATTTGTAAAATATTTATAATATATTATCTTTTCAAGATGGCACGGTCGTTTTGCATGACTATGACATAGGTGAGTCCCGACGTCAGGATCGCTCTGATCGACTCACATCGCGATGAGATTTCCTTTTTGGGGTGTGTCGGGGCGACACAACACTGCCCTCGACTTGATCACATTCAATCCAGTCAGATATAAAGTAAAGTCTTCCAACATGGTCTCGCTTTCCCCTCACCGTTCTTACCCTCATCAAGTTGCTTCGCCGTCCACCCACAAGCCTGATTCTCCTTCATCCTCTTTCCTCATCCACTCATCTCTCAGCATTATCCATATTTTGCTGCATCATGCGTTGCACTGGAGATAACCCGAGGCTCCTCGATTTCTCTGGACAGATCATTGATCGCTACTTCCTCATCTGTATGATTGGCTTCGGGACACACGGCCGCGTCTATCGCGCCGTAGACACCACATCCCACCCCTACTACCCACGCTATTATGCCATCAAATGTCTGTCAAAAATAGACCTCACTCCAGAACGACTTTTCCAGCAGGCGCGGGAGCTAACCATTCACAAGAGGGTATCTGGATCCTCCCCCTACGTCCTATCCCTTCATGATATCATCGAGGAAGAACTATACACCTATCTCGTCCTTGATCTATCTGAGTCAGATCTATATGATGTCGTCACTTCCAAAGTCTACCACTACAACGATCATCTTATAAGACAAGCATTCATCGAGATCTTGGACGGTGTTCAGGCTTGCCACGAGCAAGGGGTCTTCCATCGCGATCTGAAACTCGAGAACATTCTGTGCAGGAAGGATGGCACAGGTACACTTATCGCTGATTTCGGCCTTGCCACACGTAAGCGTGTCTGTAGAGAGTTTGGGTGTGGCACCTCTTATTATATGAGCCCAGGTCCGTTAAATCCCTTTCATCTGATCACCAATTGTCCTGATCGACTTCTCCTTCAGAGTGTTTGAGTCGCGACTTCGTCTATCCCCACTATTTCCCCCGTTATACAGACATTTGGTCCCTGGGAATTATTCTGCTGGCTATGGTCACCGGGCGCCCTCCATGGCAGCTCGCTACCCCCTCGGACGAAGATTTCTTTGATTTTCTCCACAATGAGGACTACCTCTACGAGACGCTCGGAATCTCACGGCCCCTAAACGGCCTGCTGAACCGGGTTTTCAACCTAGATCCTTTGGCACGTATCAGCATCCCAGAGCTCAGGGAAGAAATTATCGAAATAGACACCTTTTACATGTGCTTTGAAGGGCTTCGTGCGGCCCCACGTTGTTTCAGGGAGGTTCACACTACTTATAACCGACGAGTGCCTATAGCCATTCCAGTTTCATACCACACTATGGAACGGACTCTTGTCGATCCGTACGACAGCAGAGGTTACTACCTAGAATCTGACGACGACATCACCCACCGAGATTGGAGCAACCATAGTTCAGAGCACATAATAGCACTCAGGGAACCTGCAGAACCTCTCTCAGGATCATACGGCAGCTTCTACGCCGAAATCTGCGGCCGCACTCGGGTGCTCGCTATGGGCCACGATAGCGGTAGCTCTGGTTTTGATAGCGAGGGTCCAATCACGCCGGAAACTTTCAGCCATGATCTGGTTGCTCTCGACGTCGAGGACCTGCCTGAAGAGGAGACGCTGGGAGAGGGCATTGGCGCACACGATCTGATGTCAGTAGGAAAGCCACGGGTGAAGGAGCAGCGCCCGATGCGGCGCAACACGTTTCGCAATATATTCGGGCGTTTAATAGGACGTTGACGAGAGGATCGAGGAGGGTGTCACACGGACTTGCAGATACCCACATATCATACGGATTTCATAATAGTATAAAAGCCAGATGTGACACCCGATGTTGAGTGCATGAGAGATGTATTCATTAGAAGTTCGATAACGATGTATCAAAGTCTAACAAGGAGAAAAGTGAATTAGTTATTCCCCTTGGATGTTATTCGCTGTGGTGGTGCTCTCGCGACAATGGGAGAGATTATTGAGGTGTGTGAAGATGACCGAGGGAGTGTCTCGAGGAAAGACAAATGCGGATTTGCGGGGGGGAAAGTGAGACCTAGTGAGGAGTGATTCTCATGAACATGGGAGGAGGAGCAAGGTTAACATGGGAGTTTGGATTGAGGAAGATGTCGTGATGATTAGATATCATATATCACATAGATACCCGGTGACTCAGGGCAGGCACTTGAGATATCTCAAAATCACGCCAATCCACCCATCCTTTTTATCAAATCCCTCTTTCTCTTCTCCTTCATCCATCCTCACACACATCGTAATGGTCTCGTCTAGCGTGCTTGGTTTCCCTCGTATCGGTACTCTTCTTCCTTTCGTTCTTGATCCCCACTTGAACTCATTTCACGTCTAGGTGCAAACCGTGAGGTCAAAAAGGCCGTCGAAGCCTACTGGGGTGGCAAGCTCTCTGCAGAAGGCCTTTCCAAGGCCGCCGCTGATGTCAGAAAGACCAGCTGGACAAGTCTCAAGGAGCGCAATGTTGACTTGATCTCCAGGTTTGCTACTCAGCTCATCTGATCGTTGTCATGCTGATTCCGGGTTTGATTAGCGGAGAATTCTCGCTCTACGACCACGTCCTTGATCACTCCGCAGCTTTCAACGTCATCCCCAAGCGCTATGTCGGACTTGGTCTGTCGGGCCTTGACGTGTTCTTCGCGATGGGCCGTGGACGCCAGGCTGATGGTGTCGATGTCCCCGCTTGCGAAATGAAGAAGTGGTCAGTATTTTTCTTCGTATCAACTTGTCCCTGTGACTTAGCCGCATTTATAAACCAGGTTCGACTCTAACTACCACTACGTCGTTCCTGAACTCTCAGAGGAGACCGATTTTAAGTTGTTGTACAACAAGGCTCTCCAGGAGTACAACGAGGCCAAGGCCCTCGGCATTGTTACCCGTCCAGTGGTCCTCGGACCTATCTCATATCTCGTCCTCGGCAAGGCCGCGAAGGAAGCATCTGCGGACTTCCAGCCTATCTCGCTGCTCTCCAAGATCTTGCCCATTTACACACAGCTGCTGTCAGAGCTCAAGGCCGCCGGTGTTGACGCTGTCCAAGTTGATGAGCCGGTGCTCGTCCTTGACAAGGCTGCGGATCTTGACAAGCAGTACGCCACCGCTTATGCTGAGCTTGTTCCAGTCGCTCCTAAGATTGTGTTGACAACTTATTTCGCTCGCTTGGATTCCAATCTGAACTACATCGCGAAGCTTCCTGTTGCTGGTCTCCACATCGATCTGGTCCGCGCACCTGCTCAGCTCGATGACGTTCTGGCTGCGATCAAATCCACCAACATCATACTCTCCCTCGGTGTTGTTTCCGGCCGAAACATCTGGAAGTGCGACTTTGACGCTGCAATCAAGCAGGGTCAGAAGGCCATTGATGCTCTTGGAGAAGATCGTGTTGTCATTGCAACTTCTTCATCGCTTCTGCACACTCCAGTCACTTTGGCTTCTGAGAAGCAGCTGACCGCTGAGCAGAAGGATTGGTTCTCCTTCGCTTTGGAGAAGGCCTCTGAAGTTGCAACTATCGCTTCCGTCCTTTCGGGCTCCCAGGACTCCAAGGTAGCAGCTGCCCTGGAGGCAAACAGAGTTTCCATTGCTAAGCGTCGGGAGTTCGAGCACACATCCGACGATGCCGTCCGCAAGCGCGTCGCTGCTATCACTCTTGAGATGTACAACCGCAAGAGCCCGTTCGCTATTCGCAAGGAGGTGCAGGCTAAGAAGCTCAACCTCCCCAAGTTCCCGACAACTACCATCGGCTCCTTCCCTGTAAGCACTTCATCATACTTTGCAGGAATTAACGTCTTTCTGATGTCTTCCAAAGCAAACCAAGGAAATTCGTAGTGCTCGTGCCAAGCTCGGCAAGGGTGAGATCACTGCAGCCGAGTACGATGAATTCATCAAGAAGGAGATCGAACTCGTCGTTCGCTTCCAGGAGAAGGTCGGCCTTGACCTTCTCGTGCACGGTGAACCCGAGAGAAACGACATGGTTCAATACTTCGGTGAACAATTGAACGGGTTTGTCTTCACCCAGAATGGCTGGGTTCAGTCTTACGGTTCCCGGTGAGTAACACGACTTAAACTGAAGTTTGGTAGCCTCATGAATTCTTTCAGCTACGTCCGACCTCCAATCATCGTTTCTGATGTCAGTCGCCCAACACCCATGACCGTGAAATGGAGCAGCTACGCACAGAGCATCACCAAGAGTCCCATGAAGGGTATGCTTTCTGGCCCTGTCACCATCTTGAACTGGTCATTCCCTCGTGAGGATGTTCCCCGCAAGCTGCAGTCTCAACAATTGGCATTAGCCCTTCGTGATGAGGTTATCGACCTCGAAGCTGCTGGTATCGCTGCCATCCAGGTCGATGAGCCGGCCATTCGTGAGGGTGTAAGTTCATTGGTAATATGTCTTGATACTATCTGATAGGTTTCGCCCATAGCTGCCTCTCCGTCGGTCTGACTGGGACGAGTACTTGGAGTGGGCTGTTGACACCTTCAAGCTCTCCACTGCTGGTGTCACCGACGCCACCCAGACTCATTCACACTTCTGCTACTCCGATTTCGGCGATATCTTCCCATCTATCCAACGTCTCGATGCTGATGTTATCTCCATCGAATTCTCAAAGAGTGACATGAAACTGTTGCACACTTTCCAACAATACGGCTACTCCAACCAGATCGGCCCTGGTGTTTATGACATCCACTCCCCTCGTGTTCCCAGCGAACAAGAGATCAAGGATCGTCTCCAGGCTACCCTCACCATCATCCCCGACCATTTGATGTTCGTCAACCCTGACTGTGGTCTCAAGACTCGTGGCTGGAAGGAAACCGAAAGTGTGTTGCATCCTCAGTGGCTCGCCAGAGAGACTAACACCTCCTTTCCTAGCTTCCTTGGCCAACTTGGTTGCCGCTGCTCGTTGGGCTCGCCAGAGCGCATAATTTCCCATCCTTGCGCTTCAACAGCGCCCATGAAGTGGTTAATTTATCAAGGCCTTCCCATACAGGAGAGCTTTGCACTTGACCTTGGGTAGTTGTCTCGCGATTATATCATGTCCGGTCCGGTGAGGGCATTGAGAGGACAGAGAGTGCAGATGGATACTGCTTTGTGGGCCCGCCAGGTGTCTCATTGGGAGGCAGGAACTTCGTGCGTCTATGAGCGTAGTAACCGGATTTCAACAATCCTTAATTGTAATGTATTGATGTCAATGCAAGCATATTGTTATCGCCGAAGGTTGTGCACATTGAAAAACAATAAAACATTGCACTACTCTGTGAGTGCAGCTTTGCGTATTACTGTATTGCGTGCTGGTGCAGGTGAAGCATGCAACTTGCAGCCCTGCGCCACAGACATCTTCGACATGCCCGGAGCGCCCAGTCACAGGTACGTACACGACACCAATGACGGTTTAAGGCAGCAAAAGGAACCCATAGGAGCTGCCGCACATGAATCAAATGGCAAAGTTTTAACGCTCGAAGTGCTGGTGGCGCGCAAAGAGATTGATTAACAAGCAGGAATATGAATATGCATGATATGTGGATGTGGTGCGAGTGTAGTATAAGTTAGACAGAGACCAGTGATCATGCAAGGTCGAGACTGGCATGTCTCAGGGAGTCTTCGGATGAAGGGTGCTCTGCCTGTTTGGGGGAACGATCAACAGGAGCCTCCAGACCCTGAAGAAATGAACTCACACCGGGAAATGGTAGCCTGGGGCTACGCGTCTCACCTTTGCCACGGTTGAACACGCTAAGCAGTCTCGGTCGGCCATGCTGGCGACCTTTTCTGGAATCATCACGCTCGGGTCCACCAGGATCCATTGCGAGTGGTCCAGGTTCGTCTGTGAATACAATTCCAGTCAAATTGTTACTTGGAATATGGACATTAGGAGCACCGCTGCTGGATGACGATCTCCTCGGTCGCTTTTCCCGTATCGTTGCGTCAGTAGTGGTCCTCTTCCCCCGAAGAGTAAATTTCTTATGCGAGGGCCGTGGGTCGACTTGAATAGCGCTTTTGGACGCAATTAATTTTGTCTTCGAAAACAGCTCACGAGCAACTGGGAGGACTGGGACGAGGGGCTGGTGGAAGGCCATACGAACCCAGCCTTTCCAAGTGAGATCACTGGGAATGAATTGGTCAACTAACTCCTCGAACTAAGTTGAATGACTCAGCAATCAAACGACATAAAAAGGGGCCAAGGCTTACACTCCAAGTCTGATTGCGGAACTCTAGGGAATGAGTACGAATGCGTGCATCCCGGCACTCGAAGGACTCTGCCTTGATTATGCTCAGTAAGAGTTCAATGCTAATCGACAGTTTGAGCTACAGAAGACGTCTAAATCACGGTTCACCAACCTCGAAATTTTCACTAGAATGAACGTTTTTTGAGAGGCTCGTGTTTTCATTTCGACTGCGTCATCCTTGCCAGGTCGGCCTTCTGGATTGACTTTTCTAATCGCTCTGAAATCCTCGTTTAAGTTCGCATCTAGGGTCGCAGCTCGCTGGGATGATTGAGAGACAATGACAAACGATGCTCTTGTTGATTCAGCAGCGGCGCTACGCAGATCGGTAAAGGATCTGGACGCTCCCAACTTCTTCAAGCCTGGTGCAAGCCTATTCGAGTCCAACGACGCTCGTGGCTTCTGCGCCAGTCTTGACGAGTCCAAGGAGGTCCTGGGAGGGGATTTCTCCGAGAGTTGATGTGTTTCGGGTGCCTGATGAGGTGCATTCTGTATTTTCGCCTGATTTCTTCCCCGTCGAGCAGGCCATACATATTCCATGATGCGTCGGCCAAGACGGGCATCCAACTGAAGCCGAATCGGATGAAAATCTAGTTGAAACTTCTCATAGATCGTAATCCCTCCGACTGGAGCCAGTATCGTCCAGGCAGCTTCAAGGAAGAGAGCTCGCTGTATGAACTATGAGAACGGCTGAAGATACCAAAGCTGAGAAAGTACCTTGAATAGAGGGTGATTGGAAGGTTCTTCGAATTTCGAGACAATTTCGGTCCACACCGCGTGTGGGGATCCGTCATAAGCCAGAAGGTCACTGACCGTCAACCTGTTGACGGTCGAACCATCCTGTTTGCTAAGCCACGAAAAGTCTATATTGCATACAGCGAGCTTTGCGAGCAGTTCCCGGTTGTCATCTAGCATCATCCAGGAAATTTCTGACGAAGACGCCTGGAGAAGTAGAGCAGACTTTTGGTCTGTACGGTCGTCAGTTCTGCTCTGAGCCAGCCTGATCGCGTCAAAGATCAGGTTGAGCTTCTCCACGAGCTGAAATATGTGGGCTTTCAGTTTGAGAGTTTCCAATGTTGTCCGTGAACTATTGTCTCGCACTTGTCGGCTGACATCATCGTGTGTCTCGATTGCGCTCCTAAGACGGGTTTGGAGATCGGAGACGACGTTAGCTGCAGACCTTAGATCTGTGAAGTCATAGGCAAAAAGCAGGGTTTCCAGTTTCTCCAGCCGAGCCTTGTGTGCAACGTCTGAGAATAGGATGAGATGTGTGATGATGATAGAAATGCACTGGAAGTGTCGATCGTTCGCTGAGACTGTGAAACGTGGAACATGAATTTGCACCAAGTCCTGGTATCCGACGGTCAGAAGATGGTTGTAAGACACAGTCCAGTCACTCAACAGTTTCATTGTGCAAATGCGTTTGCTTTCCTCTGCGCGGATGCTCTGGTTCTGGACGAACAGAAGAAGCAACATTGTTGCGAAGACGGAGCTGATTGAATCGGTCATATCGGCAGTTAGCCTTGGTCTGAGGAACAATACGGTCGAAGGCATCGCTTTCACAACGATAATCGAGTAACACTTCCAAAGGGACTGAACCGTTTCCGTACGAATCTGCGTCGGTCGGACAGAACGTCTGAACATCATCCAGTGACATGTAGTTTCTTGTGGGAGAACGTCGGTAAGTGAGATGTTCGTTGGTACGGTTTCGGAAAAATCACCGGTTCATAATACTACCACTGATGGGATCTTCCAAGTTGGCAGCGTCCATTATATTGAACGCCTGTAACTTTGCATGGGCTGCGGCCAGAATTATAAATGATTCGACACCAGGGTCGGATGAGGGGTCAGCGCTCCGCAAAATAATCTGCGGCTTCAACAAGAGGCAAAAGTGTCTTTTCTGCAAAACTATGCCTTCTTCCCATCCATCAAGGGGGTCGATAATATCTGGATCAGAAGTGACGTTGGCTTGGATATCCAATGAGGCACTGCCTCGTTCTCTGGTAAGTATCCTGCGTAACGCCGAGGCAGCCGCTTGCGCAGCACCTGCAGAAACCTTCGACTTCTCAGTGCCTTCGCTGATGATTTGCAAAGCCATGGCCTCAGCTTGATCTCGGATAAACTTGACAGCGCTGGAAGGACGTGGTCAGCATAAAAGGGAGGTTACTGCAGTTACCTACCGAGTCGCCATGTGGTATTCGTACCCGCGACGGGCTCTTGAGCAGTTATAGTATTGCATCAAAACCTGTCAGACAGTATAATATTGAACTCCTAAATAAAAAATGGAACTTACGTCGCGTATGGCATTGCACATGAAAAGGTTGGGGGAATGCACCTGATAGACATTCTCAAAGTCGGCCCACTCCTGTGCAGAGACCATTTCAGCTGGCATGTAGTAGCTCTCGACGTTACTCTTCCGTGCGCCTTCCGGATACTGGTCCGCTGCCTTTAAACGATTGATATAGTCTTGCAGCAAAGCCACCATCTTCTCCAAAGGATACTGTCTCTGAAATTTGAATCAGTGACATATGCATCACGGCACGATGAGAGCACACCTGGGCACGTTGCGTTGATTTCACGTCTTCTTCCGCCATATGCTGCAGCGCTGCAATGCGCTGTTCTGCAAGGCAGATCTCTACCTGAGGGACAGCTAGGGAAAGAAGGTAAGATCGATGGTGGAAAGCAGAACCCAGGAATTCTTACAGGGTTCACTCCTGAGTAAACATGTGTGAGTGTCCTCATCGCCGAACTTGCTATTTTGGGCGTGAATCTCAGCGACAGAAGAGTTCTTCTTGATATAAGTTAGCTTGGGGCAGGAAAGTACAGGGAATAGCTGTATTTCTGGAGAATTTTGGGAAGGAGACCAATCTGTTTCGACAAAATCATCGTTGTCGAGCCACGACGGATGGATTTCCGAGCTCGAGGAAGACTTGTTCTTGCTACCTTTTCCCAAGTCCGTAGGTAGGAGAACCGCTTGTTTGAGAGGCTCGGGGAAAGTAGCCAACAAAGCTCGAAGATCTACGTCTTTGAGGACAACCTCGGCAGCGTAAAACGGCTTGTGTCGTACAACTTGAATACTGTCGGGGACTTTACCCGGCGCGATCGTCTCCTGGTCCCTTTGATGCATGTCGGCTTGGAAGTGATTCACTTTGGCTTTCAAGCCCACGATAGATGTAGTCCCATCTTCCCATGATTCCCTTGTGTCATCGATATACGCATGCGTTATGAACAGGTGGGGTACTGAAATTCGGTATTTGATTGTCGCAAGATGGCGTGAAAACTTCGGTGAGAGTGTTTTTTGTGGGTACAGAGAGCCCTGTCTGATTGGCAACGACAAACCATTGTCGAATAATCCCCACCATGCCCAGAAGTTGGCGAAAGCCTTGGGTGTTAAATGAAAACTACTCGGCCGAGGGACGAAGTCAGGTAATTCTTGTCGGATGGCAGAGGTCAGTGAAATTGAGAGGTGGATGAAATCCGATCGAAATCCTCGATAAGAATCACGATTTACCTGTGCTTTCACAATTGATGACCCGGAAGCGGTAGACATATGAGCGAACTGACCTGATTCTCGGAAGAATCTGTTTTGACCAACTGTACACCACAATGTGATCGGAAATGGAAGAATCGACAGTCGCGGTCGAAGGAAGAGCCTGTACACTTGTTGCACTCTACCTCAATACAAGTGCGTTCAAACGCAGTCCCGACACCGAAGCGAACGCCAGAACTCAGTTTGGCACAAATCTTGACACAATCATTCCTCGCGACAAGCTGTCCTTGCGCATGGATACCTCTAGAGTGTGGCGGGGCCTCGAACCTAGTAGAGCTCTAGCCCAAATCAGAGACATGACAAGCGCTGACTTACTTGGGTATAATAATGGACATGGTATCGCTGGTAACCTGCACGATCTCATGGTCCTCATTTCGGAAGCCAATGTTGATCTGTGGTTCACCTTGCCAACAAAGTGCAAACCCAGCACCATCATTATCCAAGGCATATGGATCGCGATTGCCTAGCAAGATGTTAGCCTTGGCGAACACTGGGACAGGCATCTTGACTATGGCTTACCTTTTATGTACAGTCGGACTTCTTCCTTGAAGGAGACTTCGATTGTCCAGTGGAAGATCAATCGCAGCTAGAAGCACTGTGTAAGATAAAGATCACTCCAAAAATCCAATGTTCTCACCTTGTCCCAGAATCCTACATGCGGAGACGAATCCCGACTCTCAGGGGTCAGACTTTCTAGGACTCTCACAACATCTTGGATTGCTGGACTGTAACTGACTCCCCAGGCAAATGCAGTCGTTTGATTTGCCAGGACTGATACTAGCGGGCGTGCATATGTCTTCATAGGCATGATAGTCTTCGGAACGTGAATCAAAATCGGGGTGCTGTGAACGTAGCCCTCCTCGAGGCTAACTATGGAACAAGGGATCCACTCTACAGATTGAGGGGGTCCCATCTCTTCAGCGACTACAAGGTCGGAATCAAAAAGAAGTGAAGGCGAGCCGCTATCGCTCCTGGGGGGGATGTAGAGCAGGGGTAGGGGGTAGTCCCGCAGTGCGACCTGGAGGGATGCAAGGGATATGTTGAGATGCATGGGAACAAGGAGGGAGTACGAGGTTGCATTGGGAAGTCCGTGCCCTTGTTCGTGCAAGAACGTAGAGAGCTGCTCAAGAGGAAAGGTGGGACGCTGAAGATGTAGGCGGAAGCCGGAGAGAATGATGCGAAGCAGGGGGGGACCACGCAGCGGTTTGACAGCCTTGACGAGATCCGGGGTCTTTGTGGGACGTTTCAACGGTATTGTGCCATGAAGCTCTCGATACACCAAATCCTCTTGAGCCATCCGTTCTGACCTATGCTGCTGGTGCCTCAACGTCCAGTCTAGAGCATGCGCCAGATCCAGACGCCGACGAGCATCTTGAATGGAGACTGAGTGTTGACTTCCGAACTGGTAGTCTGTGTGAAGACCTGGAGTATCTGCAGCGGCCGAATGCCCTGCCGTGATGGCCGAAGCCTTTGCATCGAAAGCTTCCTCCCGACGAAGCCTTGCCTTCGCTGCAGCAAGGCCAATCCTGTAATTAAAACCTAGTTGACTTTCGAAGGAATCATCTGCAGCCTCCAAGCATAATATTCGGCAACTGAAGGTGAGATCAGGCACCAGTTTCGCGACTTCGGCCTCTGGGGCAGGCATGGGCATGAACTTCCCAGCCACTACCATGTGAAACATATGTTTGATGACCTTTATGGTGACGACCGTGGCAAGTTGCAATTCTGCAAGAACATAACCGAAAGGAATACGTATGCGCAAGCTATCGCTGTCGATCACAATTGATCCCTTCAATATCATAGCAAGGGACAACGTGCACCGGTGCAGACGGCCAAGTTCCTCCCAAATTTCTTCGGCGCCATCACTGGGTGTTCGCTGAACGAAAACTGGGACCCATACCAGTAACGAGTTGATGGAGCAATGAGAGTCATGAGGAGTGGACGACAAGTTAAGATGGTTAACTCTTGCCACTACATTTTGGTCAAGCAACCTGAAACGCATCCGGATAGCCTTGACTGTGCCGTGGATAGCCAATGTCAAGGACGATGATGAGCATGGTCGAGACGGCGAGACCCCCGAAGGAGCCGCACACTGCCAGAGGGTTTGAATAGTCCGGAATGTCAGAAGTGTTGAATATACTGAATCAAGTTCAAAGCGTAACAGGGCGTCGTCGATGTTGAACGTCACATCACAAGCGGTGCCCTTGAACTTGGAGAGTGCTTGCGAAGTGAAATTGATGTCCGCGTCGATGTTCTTGATCCCCAGCAACTGTTTGGTATCTAAGAGAGGACTATCTCTCTCGGTTATGTGGGGGTCGTCCATTGAGAATTCGTCCGCGACCGCAGAGCGCACGGTCGTGTTCCAAAGGATGAGCTTCCCGATAGCTACATTGTCTCCAGAAGTCCCGGAAAGTCCCATCAAGATAGCGGCGTCACCGAGTCGATCGACAGGCAAGCATAAATTTGCCCTGTTCTGTGATTGAGAGAACGAAAAAGATTGCAGTTGCTCTGCGGCTACAACACAATACCGCATCGACAGGCCTGTGCTGAGGGCAACTCCGCGCGTGATGTCCTTGTCCACGTCAGGATTGATATCAGAGCCTGTGACGAACAATACAATGCGCGCCACGGAAAACGAGAAAGCGCAGCCCACCGGTGACATTGACTGGACATGCGAGGGTCCATCTCCTGAGGAGCGTCGATGGGCCGCAAGCAGCGACAGCAGCAGACTCAGAATCCTGAACCTCATAGGGTGCCACAGCTCTACCAGCGCAGCTTCTGTGCGACAATGGAGGTCAATGAATATAGAGCGAGTGCTCAGCGTAGCACATGCGGATTGATCGTCATCGTTCGCCTCACCAAGTGCTGTAAGCACTCCGTTAACCTCCACAGCCTCCACCGAGAATAAGGTTTCGCTGTTCAGTGATTCTTGACCCCACCTAGACATTCGCCGGGTGGCAGGGCTTCCGGAGCTGGAGCGTAATCGCAGAAACAGTGGGTGCAAAAAGCAGCCGAACGGGACAGTCATACGAAGTGGGAGATATTCGTAGGATAGGTGATGTGGTGCTCGGGGAGCAACTGCGGCTGATCCTGTGCGGAAGCTGGATGACGAGGTGAAGACCACGCCTTCTGTTTCTAGCTCTACAAAGAACGGCTCCTCAACAGACATATCGATACATCTGATGCGGGCAAAGAGGCGTCCTAGCCTGACATTCGCAACAATCTGTGGCACAGGCGAGAGGATGGATGGCAGCAGAGGCTCCGACTCTCCCCGCCGTACTTCCTTTGAGGAGCCAAGCTCTGATGCTAGGTGAAGCAACACGTCAAGTCGATCTGTGAGTGATACAGAAGCAACTTTGACATCGAGAAGGACAGATGGCACATTGGAACCAGAGCAAACCGAAGGACTGACTGGACATAGAGATGGCCAATCTGATACGACAGTATGGACCGAAGTAGAGTCAATGGATAACATTCGGAAGCTACCTGGTGCCAAGTTGTTCGGCCTTTGCAATAAAACACCCTGGAAAGCCAGATAGAACGAGTATGCTTGTCGCTTTCCTAACCATGCAAGATGGGTTGAGTTTGTAGTAGCATCGCTGGGCTCACAAGAACATGATACGTCCTGTACGACGACGCTGTACTTGTGGCGACCAAATCTCTTTGACACTGTAAGAGAGCCCAGACTGAACTGAGCAGCCGCCACAAACTCGAGGGGCTAATATGAGATCGTTCAGTGCGCGGTCGTGGGTACATCCAAGATGCCAACCTTCACACTTCGCCTCCTGCGCTTCCTCGCTATTTGCACATGAAGGTCTGGGGTAATGGAGGACTTCTCATCGTCAGTTATAACTTATGAACGCCCGAACGGCAACTTACTGCGCTAAAAGGACTCTTCAACCACGGAGAGGTGGCTGTACTATTCGGGGGCGGAGCGGGAACGTTGTCTGTCGGAGCCGTCAAGTATGACAGCCATGTCTGGAGACTGTCCATGTCGACATAAACTGGCCCAACCCTAACCTGGCTGTGAATGCTACCGGGCTCTATGGTACCATCCTTGGGACTGAAACGGGCCGAACCACTGACAATGAAAGGCTCCGGCGAGCGCAGGAAAGTCTCGCCTCCCGTCATGCCTAGAAGTTAGCGTCAGTACCAGCGGACAGGTTCTATTTTGGACTCACTTGTTGGCACTAGGCCCGACGCAGGTATAAAGCCTTGAACCTTCTGCACTGCGAGATCATACGCCACAGAGCCTGTCGTTTGTCCCAAAGTGTGATCCCAAGTGCGGGTCCAAGTGCGCTTGAACCCCTTGGCGAGACGCGACTTCCAGGCACCCATCGCGAGAGCTCTGGCAGTTAAGGTCTGATTCCTTGGAGGGTGTTCGAGGTCTCCAATGGGACGAAACTGGGAGTTCTTGGTGAAGGACACGTGGCTCTTGAGAACCACATTATCCAGAACAAGTTGTGCTTGAGGGGTAGCATTGAATGAGACGACTGCTCGATCGATCTCTAATTGCACGGTTTCCGTGAGCCGGGGAATGAAACGTATAACCTGCTGGAGTATGGCAGTCACAGCAAGACGAATGACAGGCCGAACCACAGGATCAAATACAGAGTTTAGACTGGACACAACGGACCATAAGTGAAGCGCCAGAGGAGACGGCGAAAGGTCTGCAAGCGTGAGGCCGCGTCTATGCTTCACACGTGGCGGGGGCAGACGAGGGACGGGAATGGGTTCAATGTCTAGTTTGAGACCTTGGACCTTGAAGGACAACCCTTTTGGTTTGTCATCTGTTGAGGCACTGTAGGAATAACCGAAACGGTCAATTTGCCATGTCCGATTGCCTTTGCGAAAGTATAGGCCACGAATGGAGCGCAAGCTGACGCTTCGCACTCGAATGTGGCTTGAGAAGCGCATAAGCACGTAGGGTGCAAGATAAGCACGAGCAATGAATAAGAATGAGAGCAATCCCAGAGGCCAGCAGGTGAGCAGGATCCAGGAAGATATACTTGTCGGCCATTTCAGCGACAGAAACAGGCCAACAGTGAGACCAGTAAAGAGTAGTGCCCTCGTGTTGTCACGTAGGAATTGGAGGGAGGACATTATTGGAATCTAGAAACGCGAGTTAGGGTGGACCAGACGATGCGACTTAAGATGGAGTTGCCAGGATAGGGAAAGAATGTTGAGAGTAGGAAGGAGGGTCACAGTACTTGGGACTGAAAGTGACACTGTGCTACTAGTAAATCGATAGGTCCCCTTCAGTGCGCTGAAGCTGGTTTCATCACGCGAACGTTGTGAACAATATTCTGTTCCATCACTCGCGCTGCCTGCATCGTTCTGCCATGCACGTGACACGTGTACAGGTATTTACTTAGTCATGATCCAACTCGAGTTGTCCCATTCCACGGATTCATTTTCCGAGATACAATCTGAGTGCGAAGGCCAGTATGCATAGAAAAAAACGAGAAAGCGAATCATGTAGTGCAATGCGGCATATCATAGGTTTACATAGCCAACAGTGCCATATCTTTCCCGTAGAGTAAAGATACATCATCAAAACACCATCTGATGAGGGAACTGGCCCTTGGTGAGACCAAAAGTAGCTTTCAAGTACTTGGCCAAGTTTGCCTGCTTCTGTACTGCAGCAATAACAGCCTTGTCAACCCCCTTCTGGTCCGCCGACTTGGCTTCTGGGAACGGTTCCTTTGGCTTTGGCTTGCCCTCCTCGAAGAACTCAGCTTCTGCGGAGGTTGCACTCTTCACAGCACCCTTAGCAAAGTAGGCGTCGTTGATTTTGGGGTCAAGCTATCCAGAAGATGAAATGCTGAATTGAAGTATCTGTTGGTGTGAGACTCACCTGGAATCCCTCGAGGTCAACCTTCGTCGATGTAGTGATAACGTATGCTTGGTTGACTCTCCGTAGAGGAACACCGTTGATCTTGTAGGGACCTGTCACCAACAGCAACCCGCTATCCAGCTGCTTCAAGAATACCACTCTCTTCCCTCTGAAACGGCCGGCGAGTAGAATGAGGATGGAACCAGGAACGATAGATGGGCGGAGCTTGGTGGGGTTTGGTGATTTACGGCTTTTCTTGGGTTGGCGAACGTCTTCGGCGGGGTAGTAACGAGGTGCTTTCGATGTGGGTACGAGACGGGTGCCGCCATTCTTCTCCCCGCCGACCTGAACCTCCTTGGTTGCAGTGACTTCTGCAGGGGCGGGCTTCTCTGAATTTTTGGGACCCTTATAAAGGCCACGGCGAGCAGCGGCCTGTGAGCGCGAGAAGCGCCCCACGCCGGGTGCGAGTTGTCTGCTGCGGGCCATCTGGAGGAATAGATGTCAGTTTCAGGGATGCCATACAACTACATCCAGAGTGCGAGCGAGCCATCCAACGCGAAACCAGCCCTTCAAATCAGTCCAACGCATAAATACGGCTCGTAGGGTGGCATGGATCGCCGGCCACTCTCGTAAGGAGGGAAATTGCACTTACAGGTCGTAGTCTTGAGGATTTTGCTGTGGAGGACGTCGATCACCACGGCGAGGTATACAGGATAGATGCTTGTCGGAGTTTACATCGTGAGAAAAACCTTCTTGATATGTTCATATCCCTATCCTAAAATGAATGATCATGGGACTCCCAGCTAAATAGTTAAGAGTTCCAGCGCGTCCTGAATGCCTGATATCCCAGGCTAGAGATACCCTGCTGTGTAACAATGACAATGACCATGGATGGGACTCCGGAAGAAGGTGTGCAACCTCGATGCTGCTCATGAATCTCGTCCTGAGGTCTCCTCGAAAGATCCTCGAATGCTTGTCTGGTTCGACATCGACAATACGCTGTACTCCGCGAGCACCAAGATATCACAGGCTATGGGACAACGGATCCATGGTGAGTTTCTCTCGATCTCATTGCCGGGACGAAGCATAAATAGATGTCTACAGCATACTTCGTATCACTTGGCCTCGACGATGATGAGGCGTCAGAATTGCATCACAAGTATTACACGCAATATGGACTTGCTCTTCGTGGCCTCACACGGCATCACGAGATAGGTAACTGTCTCTAGTGACGGCGCTGAAAGCTTCGATGACGGACCACCCGTTTCACAGACCCTCTCGATTTTGATCAGAAATGCGATCGTACTCTCCCCTTGGAGGATTGTATCAAGCCAGACCCAAAGCTGAGAAAGCTTTTCCAGGACCTGGACAGAACAAAGGTGCGCGTATGGGCATTAACGAATGCCTACAAACACGTGCGTCTTGCCGATCAGCAGTGATCCTTCCGACTCCTTAACGCTTCATGTCCACAGCACGCCAATCGGGTGCTCGATATCTTGAACCTCCAAGACCAGATTGAGGGTCTCGTATACTGTGACTACGAGCAACCAAATTTCACTTGTAAACCAGAAACTGAGTACTACCACAATGTAAGAATTCATGGTATCTTTTCCCCAGCCATACCACTGAATGCGGAGGTACGGCAGGCAATGAAGTTGGCCAAGATTTCTGATCCATCGAAATGCTTGTTTGTAGACGACAGCAAATTGAATGTGATTGCTGCTAAGAAACTACGATGGGGCCGATGTGCGCATTTCCACGAGGTCGGTTTAGATACCATGGAAGGAGGGAAGATGATGAAACTGGGAGTCAATGGCGATTCGTGTGCAGATATGGAAGGGATTACGACAATCAGTAATCTGGAGGAGCTCAGGGTAGTATGGCCCGACATTTTTTCCAGCTAAGGGTACATTGATGTAGATATGTGTAGCGGAATACACATCTCAGGTATCACTCTCAAACAAGTCAGAATAGCATGACTGCAACAACCTGGGAGGCTTCGTTCACCTCCAGTATCACTCCGTCGTAACCGTACAATCCTGTGTGTCGGTATGGATAAGTAGCTCATGAACGATATGATAATGCTCACTTGATGTCGCACTAGGTAAAGTGATAGTATCCTCGTATTCAGTACGGTCATGCACCATTGATGGTGGAGGATCCCTAGGACTAAGAAAATGGCTGATCGCCTCAAACTGAGGGCAGTGAGTTTCTAGATGTCGGAAACAGCGTCAGATCTTACCTTGTCTGTCAAGCGCATCCTGGGCGGCGAATCTGTCCCTTTTAAGCTACACGACGCTTTCTCACTAAATATTAACCTTACTGACCATCTTCGTCATCTTCGGGTTTTCCTTCCAATTCCCAAGGACAGCGTTTGTATCGCTGAAACAAAGGGGAGCCAGGCTACAAGGCATCGCGCTCAAGCATGTATAGACAGACAGTCGAAAATCATTCCTCACCACGTTCGAGTGTAATATAATCTTGCGTACTATGTGCGTCTGACCTGAAATTAGGAAATCGATACCATGATGGAAATAATTATAGAAGTCTACGATTGTTGAGGGGCTAACGGCATCCGTCAGGATCAAACAGCTTACAGTCTGTGCTCTGATTGTCTTCTTCCATTTGCGGCTTTGGCGAGTGGATGGTCATCCGTTCGTCTTCCTTGTAATGTACCCGTGATGGAGGTCCTAGATCAAGACTGAGAGCCTGCGCAGTGGTTTCACCTAAACGGACGTGAAGAGACGAGACAGTCGGACCCAAGGGACCGTAGAAGTGAAGGAGAACACCGTTATTAATCTGCGAAAGCGTATGAACAAAGAGTGAGGACGGCGCTGATTATATACATTCATACCTTAACGACAGCCCGTGAGACGTCTCCGTACATGACCGGACACAGAGTGACTTCGTCCAGAGGATCACGCTCTCCGTCCTGTGCGTTCTTCTGCGTGACAATGATGCGCTTGACCTCTTTCAAGCGATCGTCTGCGATTGCATGGGACGAAGTTCCTTTGAGGCCATCATTGATGGCATCATCGTCGAAACTGAACCAGACACCTGGATACTTCAGCTCGTCCCCCGGATAGGTTGGACCGAATGTTCGGCTAATCTGTACTTTGACCAAAGGTTCTTCCCCAGAGCAGATGACTGAATCTTTATACCGCAAATTTATCGGGGGATGAGGGCCCCTGAGCTTCCTCAAGCAAATTGTGTGCAGACGTTGATCGTAAGCGGAGAAGAGGAGATCAAAATGCGGACGAAGGTGAAGTATTACTGGAGTTGTGGAAGAATTGTCTGAATCGAATTTGACTTCTACTTGAGGAAACAAATGTTGCATCGCTCGCAACATAGTAATTACCGACCATAGAGATGAACCTAGGTTGTTGTCAGCTTGAATGGCAGCCTCACATAAAACGGAAGACGGACCCAACTCTAACATCCCTATGCCAGAGCTAGGTCTTATATCGACGTCCAAGGTAGAGAACATCGAGAACACTTCAATGTGGCTGCAGGGATGTCCTTGCTAGCAGTTGTAGTACTGGCAACACTTTGGACTCTAGTCATATTGCCTCCAGTCTAGCAGCCGCGCCACAAGATATGAGGAGTCCAAATCCAGTCAAGTTCACGTGACCTGGATATCAGCGCGACGCGATGACTTCAAGTTGTGTTGTTGGCCCTCCTGACGCCTAAGACCATCATACCCTATAGCGAAAGTGCACTGGTATTGTCGGAAATACGACCGTATAACGGAGCATGGCTGACGCGCGCCAACGGATTATCATCAAGGTTCGGGCTTCTGTGTATCTTCTAGTTCTCGTCAGATAACCCTTTCCAGGTCTTCCGCAAGTACAGTCACTCGCTTGGACCGGAAGCCTTACAGTTCTTGGAGGAAGTACTTGATCGACACGACATCGTGGACGAAGAAGTTGAGTTTTCTATCGAAACGATTGCTAGAGAATATAACAAACAGGATGGTAAAGTATCTGGATGCTCACTCGGAGCATACCTGACAAACTTGCGTAGATGCGGCCATGAAAGTCTCTCTCAGTATTCTTCAGAGAGTATACGAAGGACTTCAAGACCAGGGCTCCGGCGGCGTGACCGAAACTGAGCTTCTTGATCCTGAAAGCCACTTATACGTCATCGATGCTTTTGAAATGCCTGTTTGGAACTGGTCGCACGAACGGGGGACTTTTGACAGGTATGTTTTTATAAGACCTTCCCTTCATGTTACCTTAGTCCGAAGGTCGTCTATCCCACCAACAATTTCTGGCACAGCGGAGTCACGTATCATTTCCACGCGAAATAGACTCTACGTTATCAAGCAGAGCATCCTACGCAACGAGCACTTTTCGCCCTCTACCTTACCCTCTCGCGATCGGGAACATCTCGTGACGGTATGGTAAAGGCAATCATATCAGCCCAGATATTTCCCCATGATTTTTTTGAAACAGCTCAAGTCGACAAAACAGCTATTGGGAAGAGCTGGCGAGCGATTCTTGCTTTTGGGGATCCTCGCCCATAACATGGAAGGCAAGCTATGTCTCGAGGATGCAGACGGTAGTGTCGTGCTGGATTTATCCAGGCTGGTAAGAGTCATCCGCGTTTTTGCATAACATTTGGGATTTACTTTGATCAAGGAAGATCCTGGCGAAGGTCTGTATGCGGAAGGCTGTATCGCTCTCGTAGAAGGCGAGTATACTGAGGAAGCCACCCTCGAAGTAGTTGCCATAGGTCAACCACCTTGCGAAGATCGCGAAACTGCTCGGTCAGCGACACTCCTGCAGGATGCGATAAAGGTGTTCACATTTACTAGATCAATATATGGACACATTGACTTTCTTGGAAAAGGGTCGACCACCCTACTCGAAGACGTGCGTCGAACCTTGCAATTGTGATGTGTAACTAATCTGCAATGTGGTAGTCTAACTTCGCTCGCCGCATTCGAGAAGAGCTCTCAGATGTTTACTTCTTTTTCTTATCTGATGTCTGGCTTGACAATCCCAAAACCTTCATCGGGCTTCAAAAAATGTTTGACAACTGTATCGAGAATAGTTTTATCCCGAAGGTCATCGTCATGTGCGGGAACTTCACGAGTCGATCGATCACACAAGGGAATGGGCAGGATGTTCAGCGATACCAAGGTACGCTAAAGTTTACCTTCCTACCGAGCTCGTTAAGCGACATCCACCGCACAGAAAATTTCGATGCCCTCGCCGACCTCATCGCTTCTTACCCCCAGATCACCCGTACAACTCATTTTGTGTTGGTTCCTGGTCCACTGGATTTAACGAGCAACGTGACTTTACCAAGGAAATCGATCCTTTCATCTTTCACATCGCAGCTTAGGGCCAAGGTGCCGAAGGTGCACTTCGCGAGTAACCCATGTCGCTTGAAATTTTTTGCGCAGGAGATTGTGATCTTTCGAGAAGACACCATGGCCAGGATGCTCCGCAACACAGTAGAAGTTAAGCCGAATGTTGCGGGGGAGGACCTCAGAAGATATGTATGTTGCGTGCTATGTCTTCCCTGGTTGTATGCTGAGTTTTTGTATAGCTCGTACAGACAATACTAGACCAAAGTCATCTTACACCCCTGACCTTGCACATTCAACCAACATTGCCTGACTATGACCACGCCTTGCGGCTGTATCCATTGCCGACAACCGTAAGGCGCTATACCTCGATTCATTTGGTTGGTACTGAATACCTATTTCCAAAGGTTGTTCTTGCCGACAAGTATGAAAAGTATAAGTTAACCTACTCCGGATGTCATGTATTCAATCCGGGAAGCTTCCTCGGAAACTCTTTCGCATTTTCAACGTACTGTCCAGCGGAGGCTAGCTCGGAAGAAGGTGTGATAGATATGGATGTAGAAGACTGAAGATATCTTGGAGGGCGTAGTCTTACATTCGTGTCGCCGTAGAAATTTAAATTTCAGTGTGATATCCATTGCAGATATCTCCCTGGCCCAATTCATCAATACGTCGGATAGTCAACTGAGCTCTAATTCAGAGCACACCCACCATAAACTCTCAACTCTGTCTCGGTTGGGCAGAACTACTAGTTGATGTTGGCGCGCCATGCTGTTCGCACAAGTCGCGTTTTTCGCAAAGCTTACCAGCAGCCTCAACTCGGCCTCTCCCAGAGCCTGCCTCTAAGGAGGGACTTCGTCAGTCTGGACGTCCTCAAGGACGGTTTCTTGGAGCTTGCAATTGCTCTCCCGATTCCTCCCTCGTGGCCGGCATATTCTACGACGATAATCTTTTGCACGTTACTTTCTCGACTTGTTCTGACCGTTCCGTTTTCGATATGGGTTGAGTACTCGTTGTCTGAACAATGTGAAGTTTCCTCCATTGATATCAATACAGGCAAAACGCAGACAATGGAGGGCCGAGGAGCAAGTTCTACCTATCCTCCAGTCAGAGGGACCAACGGTCGCAAAGAGGGTACTAGAAGATATGCAGAAGGAGAAAGTGCGCGGTACGAAGGAGGAACTTCAAAAGATGCATAGTAATAGGATGAAAGAAACCGTACGCGTTGTTGTCCTTACTTCAGGAACGTCGTCTGAGCCCATTGAATAGCTCACAGCTCGTCGGAAAGAGCTGTTTGCAGAGCATCGCTGCCGGCCTGGTATCACGATGGCCATACCACCCCTCACTCAGTTACCCATTTTCGTAGGTTGTTCGATGGTTCTCTCTCGGCTATCACAGCGAACTACACCCTTCGACTCCGAGTCATTCCTTACCCTCTCCACCCTCGCCCACCCAGACCCGACCGCGACGTTACCAATTACTCTCGGTCTCATCACTCTGGCAAATGTAGAGAGTTCTAGGTGGTTTATGACGGACCAACAACGTGAACGGCAGCTCGAAGTGCAGAAGTGGAAGGAAGAGAGGGTCGCAAGAGGCGAAACAGTACTTGAACCCCAAAGGATTATCAAGTCCGTTCTCAGATTGGTATCCATTGGACGAATTCTCGTTGCCACGATGGTTCCTGGGGTAAAATCGTTACTCCTTGTGCTTTTGATTCACCTGGCTTAATCTTTGGCATTGCAGGGGATCGTACTCTATTGGGTAACATCGGCCACTTTTGGCCTTGTGCAAACCTGGGTATTAGACTATTGGGAATTGCGAAGGAAGAGGAGGTTGGCTATGTCATCGCCCTCGCCGTCGTCCCCTTCACGCCCAGCGTCCGTTTCACAACACAAAAAGTAGAGTTCAAGGCAAGTGCCATTCCAGTCTTGCATACCCTGTATGACGAGAAAAGTGGTTTGAGGGAACCCTGCATAATGCTCCACAAAGAGCAAGTGGGTGTCCAGTGAATGTGTCTTGATCTAATCTGACCGCGTTGATCGAATACGTTGATCCAAACTACAATACTGACTTCCCTTTTTTAGTGCAGGCGCAGCACGCTGTCACCTCCTTTCACAGGTAATAATCATTTATCGACTGTCGCCATGGGTCACGGCGGCTCCAAGATATTTCGGAAAGTCTGCCAATTCAGCTTTGGTTCACGTACTAGTGTATTAGTGGTTATTTCACTCAGTGAACACACGTCCTAAGTAGATGCTAGTTATGTTATAGTATCCTGTCCTAGTGTCCAACCGAATTCAAGTGCTGTCCACAGCCACCACGCATTCCAAGTCATGATCAACTACATCTTGCTGGTGTCACGACAGGGTTTGTACAATATTACTTGGATACGAGTGAACAGTCTTATGTTGACGTCTCCCACTAGGCAAATTACGCCTAGCAAAATGGTTCACGACCATGTCTCCAAAGGCGAAAGTCAAGATCGTGAAGGACGTCACTCAGCTAGTCTTGGCTCGACGGACACGGATGTGCAATTTCTTGGAGTATAAGGGTGAGTGAGGGCTTTCTCTCCCGTGACTGTTTAATGTGACTGGATGCATTGGTGAATTGGCCTGCATGCAGATACGAAGGTCGTCTACCGGAGATATGCATCGCTATTCTTCGTCTGCGGGATCGGGTCAGGAGATAACGAACTCATAACGCTTGAGATCATCCATCGCTACGTCGAGGTCTTGGACAGATATTTCGGAAACGTGAGTAACCAGTGGTAGTTCTCATTCAGAAACCCAGCATGACTTGGTTGTCTATGTAGGTTTGCGAGTTGGATCTGTAAGTGGGGACGTGGCTCTAGGGTATGCATCGGTCATCTGAATCTGAACGATTCACTAGTATCTTCAACTTCCAGAAGGCATATGCGGTAGGTCGCCTTCTTATGTGCAGATTAGGCGACTTATATGTCCCGCAGATCCTGGATGAGCTTATCATAGCTGGAGAGATGCAAGAGTCGTCGAAGAAATCTGTGTTGCGTGTGGTTAGTCTGCTCAGCCTTCCCATATGCGTCGCTGATGTCTGACACTTGAACACTCGCAATAGGTAACACAGTCGGACAGCGTCGAGGAACAGGAGAACAGTGAGGACATAATAGGGCATTTGGGCGCACGCAGCGGTTAGAACCCTTCACTTACTTCCCTTTTGTGTTTTCTGAATCCGTTTCACCCTCGTCAAGGAGCATTAATTCGTTGAGGTCACTACGGGGATAACTGCCCTCGGGAAGAAAGGTATCCCAGTGAGCGTCCCCGTGGTCAGTGTTCACATTCAACGATTTACCGGAGTCCTGAATGCAATTCATAATGGCAGGTCAAGATGCAAGAGTGTACCTAGTGGTGATATACAGTATGATAAATGTGATGTGCTATGATGTCGTATTTCCTTTCACTTTATTCAGAATATACCATCGTACAAGATCGAGGGTTGCTACGGAATCTTCGACCGAGGAATGGCCAGTTGACCCGTCACCTGTCTGGATTGATACGCCCAGGTGTTCTTTCACTCTAAAAAAGCAATTGTCAACAAATATCGTGGACACATGGCGCAAGAACACACGCACAGATCTCGCAAAGATCGCCTGTATGGTAGTCCAGCTCGATGAGGGAAGAGGACCGATGTATCAATACACTGATGATGTACCATACGTAGCGTCTTGAGATCATTCTCTAGGGCATGGCCGATGATGATAGTCTCAGAATTGATGAATGCATCGAGGGATTGTCGTATTGAAGAAAGTGTCAGAGATGCTTTCTGATGCGCTTCCTGTGTGATGCCTGAGAATCGGGTGTTGTAATCTCTGAGAAAAGGAAAGTCAAGCCAATTGCGTTGTGAAAGTAAGGTCTCATAGGAAACTGACATGACGTCGACACCATCGTCCATCCGGACTAATTCATCAAATATCTCGGTCCCAGATCCATCCACAACCGAAACCCGTGCCACTCGCATGCCTCCCGTAGTGTAGACCATCTCGCAATCTAGAGCAACGACATCAAGAGCCGTGTCAGTGGAGTCACCTCCACCCGAAGATTTTGGAGGTCGATTGAGCGAAAATGCGTGACGGGTATGCAGGTCTTTTGGGTCCGATTCATAAAACACATGAGATCCTCTCGAACAGCCATCCTCGGCTGTATTCTTTGAACAGCACGAGTAAACCCGGAGCTTCTCACCTTCCAACAATACCTCAGACATGAGAAGTCGAAGTCGAAATTCGTACATACCATTAATGGTTCTGCTGAATGGTTTCCCCCAGTGATATGTACACTCGCCTTGGGTAGGGGTACCGTGAATCGCATAAGACTGACCGCAGCGATCGCATCTCGTAACCTGGCCGACTGCGCTTGGCTTGGATCCTCCCTCTCCGTCCGGTATTTCGACGATATATCCCCACTTTTGCATGGTATCTGTGGTCACGAGAAGTTGCTTGAGAGCAGATCGAGTGAGGCGTAGTTCGTCGAGCTTCTTCCGTGCTTCTATGCGTACTGTGATCTGTTCTTCAGTACCAACGGAGGGGTGGGAGGTTGAGGTGGGGATCGGTCGCCTCTTTAGAGATGCAATCGAGTTAATGACTGCCTGAAGACAGATATGAGACTATGATAGCTGAAATGCTCGTGAATGCGTACATTCCGATAAGTGAGTTTGGTTGATTTCTTGTATACCTCTTCTTCCTGGCGCAGAGCATGCTCAGAGGCAAGGGTCGGGTGTGAAGGTAGAATATTTTCGTATAAGACAATAAAGTGGTCATAAAGGTTCTTCAGCATAGCCTGAAGAAGATAATTAACGACAGGGCTGGCCGACACGAGGAAGGAAGGACCAAACCTGACGAACGGGCAGAGCAACCTGGGATTGGGCGGCGTTGACTCTGAGTACGGGAATACCAGTCTACGCGTAACTCCCAAGTCATTTTTCAGAATTCAAGAGGAGAAAGTGGAAAGCACGAACAGTACTCTGAAACTGCGTAGGTAGTGCGACTGGTTTCTGGGAAGTGGCGGTCCTCAAGCGCTGCAGTGGGGGTTCGTTGACGGTAGCATTTCGTGTTGGCTGGACGGAGAGTTCAAAAGGTCTCTTAGCTGGAACGGTAGGATTGGGGTTGGGTGCACTTGACGCTGTTGTCGTGAATGGCGTGATTGACAGTGTCGGATCTGCAGCCGTCGCGATGATGAGGGGTTGTTGTTGAAGATCATGTGCATGTGAGAACAGACAAACAGATCTCTTGCAATCGGACTTGTGAGGACATGGCAGTGACTGGAAGAGGCCCAGTGTCGAAAACATATCATATGTTTGGCATCAGTTCAAAGATACCTAAGGAGGAGGAAGCTGCCAGGCAGGGAATTAATAACTCGGAATCACCTGCAGCACGGCAAATAAATAAATAAATAAAATCAAGGAGAGATGAGCACAGCGCAGACACGAGTCGACGCAATCACGATCCAGAACTATTCACGCCTAGCATTTACTACATTGAGTACTCAGAATGTTTCGCAACAGAGGTAGCAGCAGTAGGTATTGACACAACGAAGGTAACTTCGACCGTTTGAACCCCTGTGTCGATGTTATCCGGTTGGGTTTTCTCGCGCCGGTGCTGGCTAGTTTGTTGGCTCTTCCTTTCCTTTGGCGCTCCCATGGCCTTTTGTCCATCTGAAGCTTGTTGGAGACGAGCGTCCTCGTAGGTGGTAGGCTGCTGCTCTGAACCATTGTCTGACCCCCTTATAGTTAGTATGAGTGAAGCAAGTGAGATAGGAAGTTTGAGCCAACCGTACCGGGTCTTTACTCGTCCAAAATCATGATCACCACCGTTGTCCTGTGAACTTGCTGGGCGGCGACCACGAATTCAAACGAGACTGAATGCTTCAGGCAAGTGACACTTCTCTCCGCCATTACAGCCCTCGAAATCTGACCTTTTTCGTCAGGCCCAACCCTTTCTCATTCACGGGGCTCGAGACATTCCCGCCATTGTTCCCTCATCGATAACTCCACTCATTTCCATCTTGTGCTGCTCAAAAGGGTGACAGGTACGCTTCGACTGCACCATTCTGTTATTTTCCACTCGATGCCATTTGTCACAGGTCTTTTGTTTCACAGTCCATCCACCAGTCTACCATACAATACGAAATCCATGGCGTGATTTCGCTGGAGACGCAACTACGATCACCCGATCAGGCTCGTTCATGGTAAGCTTTGATTATCTCGGCCACTGTGAGGTATGCAATGACTGAACGAGCCAGCACTACAGTGGCAGGGCAGTACACACTCCCCAGATCCTCCTGCTCTCTGGCATCGGTCCAGCCTCACACTTTGGCAAAGTCGTTCTTGACTCCCTTTGCGTGGACGAAAACCTTAGTGACCACCCCATCTTCACCTACGTCAACCCACGTCTCAAAGATAAGCTCGGCATCTCGCTCGACTACATGTCCCCATACAACTTGACAAGTGGGATCAAATCCCGGAAGGCCTTCACGCATTATCAGATGTTGGAGCCGGACCGCTTTCGTCAAATGTAAGTTGGGGTGGTTTGCAATGCTAATGATATGGCTTGCCTGATTTGATGTCAGTTGGGGGATTTGCCTTCTTCCCAACAGACGACCTGAGGCTTGTTCCCTCTCGCAGAATACAACCCCGACATTGAAGACAGCTCCTCCTGTCCCGACGCCCCCGGTATCAAAATCATTGCCGTACCCATGCCCGTCGAGATTCATAGCTTCGCACCGGAGGAAGGATTGCATTGGTACGCTTTGTTGCAGTGTGTCACTGTTCTTCAGGACGCCCTCCTTGGTGATACCGGACTTATTTGGTTGCTGTTAGCCCGACGAGTGTTGGGAATATCAAGTTGAAACCCTCCAACCCTTGGGACAATCCACCCATCGATCGATCCAACTTGCATCTTACGTATCGCCTTCCGTCCTCAGCTTCTCAAATTTCTACCCAACACAACCTCGATGTGCTCGTCTGTGGCATCCATGGAGCATCCAAAATTGCCCATACATCCCCTTTCTCCTCCATAACCGACGTTGGCTCCACACACCCCTGCCCGACCACCCTTTCGAGCAGTTGAGTGATAAAGAGCTCGGCGAGATGTCAGGGACAGGGTGGTCACGTTATGGTCACGAAAGCCTTCAACATCAAATCGGTTACCGTTCCGCAATAGCGAGCCAGACTCGAGGCTTATACGAAGCCCACTCATTCACGATTGCCTCCTACCTTGGACGCGATACTGCTCCCCTTTCGAGATACTCCCGTTTCCACAAAGGAGTTGAGCGTCGTTTCGTCCTCTTCCCTATACAGTATCACCAAGTATACACATTAACCAAAAATGTTCCTAGGTCTGGCAAATGTATAAGAAAACCGAGGCATCTTTCTGAACCGCCCAAGAGATGGATCTCTCAAAAGATCTCCATGACTGGAATAACCGCCTTAACGACAACGAGCGTCATCTCATCTCTCATGCTCCGGCCTTAGGCGGTATCGTCAACGAAAACCTAATGGAACACTTTTCTGATAACCCAGGGTGCAGAGGCTCGTTGTTTCTATGGCTTCCAAATCATGATGGAGAACTCCGAGACGTACTCTCTCCTCGTTGCTTATTGACGCGTACATCAAGGATCCTGCCCGTCACGAATACTTCTTCGGCGCTATGGAAATCATTCCTTGCGTCAAGCGTAAGGCTGACTGGCTCCCTGATCAGCGCTCGAGATTTGGTGAGCGCTTTGTTGCCTTGGCAGCCGTTGAGGGTATCTCCTTCTCTGGCTCCGAAAAGCGTGGCCTCATGCCTGGCCTCTAACGAGCTCATTAACCGCGACGAGGAAATGCAATGCTCGCCGTCACTCCGGTAAGTAGAATCATTTAGTGGCGAATATATGAATCCAAAGATTTTTGTTACAGCCGCTTTTGGGTCCTGTCCGACGGACAACCTTCTGGGACTTGGCCATACCCGCCGCGCGTCCGCCGTTCCCACTCGTTTCGCACCTGGTGGTATCCCCAGATACCAGCGGTCCTAGTTGCTCTTCGTCAGCTGTGTTGCGAAACGAACAGGACTCGTGCACTGCAGTCGCAGTCGGGCTGAACACCAGTGTCAGTAACAAGAACAGACATATATGATATCGAAATCATTTCCGTGAATGATCCCTGACTTGGCGTGTATTATAATCATTATATCATATCACATCATGGTGATGGGCCATCATAATCATAATTGTACGTTATTACAGTAAACCTGGGAAATTTGAGTTTGGCCGAATAGCAGTCCGTGAATCGACGGTCCAACAACAATTTTCAGCGTCTCTCTGCGCTCGTTCAACTTCGCGGTAGTCCTGACTGCCTCGCATTCCAATCATTCTATGTTCCATGTCTTTCACGTCAGAAAAGTTTCATAAACGACGCGGTCGACCTGGCTCTCTCCGCCACATCGAGTATGTTCAATCTCTCACTCCACCGAAACACCATTCACCGTGAAATATAGGACTGACCCTACACACCATCTCACTGGTCCATTCTTACCCCAGACGTACCGTGTCTTCTCTCCCCACTATATCTCCTACTACTAACCGTGTCATCAGTCCTCCGGATTCAACCAGCTCCCCCGTTTCATCCTTGAATGGCACCTTGTCTCACCAAAAAGAATCAACTTTTTGGTCTGACCTCACGTCCACAAGATGGATTGTCAATCCAAGTATCTCTTCTGTTCACTTCAACCTTCTAACCGTTACACTAAACACCTCATGTCCCCAGCATCATCCTTCAAGTTGCTCATGATGCCCGTCATCCTTTACATCAACTGGGAGGTGCTCGCCCCATACATCGCACACGGTCTCTCAAACCCATTCAGACCACTCCTCTTCATCTCCTATCGCATCCCCTCCTCCCCTGATTCGGATGTTCGATACAGAAAGGGCTATCTAGACTTGGTTTTCGTTCTATACCACATCATATTCTATTCCTTTCTTCGGCAGGTCATCACTATCAACTTATGTCGTCCTATAGCGCAATACTTTGGCATCAAACGCGCTACAAAGCTCGACAGGTTCGGCGAACAAGGCTATGCTTTCATTTATTTCGCGGTTATGGGTGCTTGGGGTTATGTAAGTATATGTGGCGTCGCCTTCGACTTTCCTCACCCCTCCCATATAGCGCATCATGCAGCAACTGCCGACGTACTGGTACCGGACAGAGTACTTCTGGATAGGTCGGGTTTTCTCTCCAGGAAAGCGCCCCCTCCCTGACTCCCCTTCGCGTTCTCAGACTATCCTCACTGGGATATGAAACCTGAGTTGAAGCGATACTACCTCATGCATGCTGCATACTGGTGCCAGCAGCTTCTCGTCTTGATTCTCCGCTTGGAAAAACCGCGAAAGGACTATAGCGAACTCGTCGCTCACCACTTTGTCACGTTATGGCTCATTGGGTACGTCATTGATCAGATCGAACTGAACAACAACCAACTCTTTCGTCTCAGCTGGAGTTACTTGGTTAACATGACGATGATCGGCAACGCGGTATACATGAGTATGGATATACCGGATGTCTTCCTTGCTGTGAGTCAATTCATGTGTTGTACATCTGAGCATTCCTGCTTGACACGTCATGGTAGTTCTCCAAGATTCTCAACTATCTGCAACTCACCCGAGCAAAATTGGTCGCATTCGTCGTATTCCTTTGTGTATGGACGTCAGTCGCCCGCCTGTATCCCCATCTATCGTCATTGACCGTTTGCAAACAGATATTTCCGACATTACCTGAATATCATAATTCTTTGGTCGGTGTGGACCGAGTTTGATCTTATTCCGTATGTATCGACATCTGTCACTTGGCAGTTCTCCTGATTCTTACCTTTTGTCTCCTAGCGAGCACACTCGTGTATGGGCCCCGGAAACAGGAGCTTGGCTTGTTTGGTGGATGAGATATCAAATCTTCACGCCGATATTCCTCCTTCAGATCCTCAACCTCTTATGGTATTACTTCATCTGGCGAATTGCTCTGAGGTCCGTCATTTGCGGGTCTTCTGCACACCATCTCATGTGGTGTTTCACAGGTCACTGCAACCTTCAACCATGACTGACGACAGATCGGACGACGAGGACGAGGGTGATGATGACGCTGACCTTGACGATGCGAAAATGGACTAACATGAGCTTGTATGCGTTCGAGTCTGATGATCTAAAACTAGAATATCTTTCTGTGCTTACGAACATCGAGGATACCTTAGTACAGTACTATCTGAAGAAACACACCTGACATTTCTCCCAATTTGAAGGAGCCGTAAGCTATTGACATGTCTCTGCACGAGCCCAACGATACGATATTGCTTCTGTTTCATTCTTCATCGTCAGCATCGCGATTCGCAGACGCGAACTGTGTCATGTCGACCACGGGCCCAAATGGTTCTTGGTCTGAGAAGTCATCGTCCCCCTCACGTGCTTCAAAGTTCACTTTGACACCAGCACCAGTCTGAGGTGCGTTAGGTACCCCGGTACTTCCTGTGCGATTGGGCCAACGTTTCTCGCGTTGCATATCAACAGGGTCCCCAGAGGCCATGGACTGCAACGCCAGCAACGTGTACTATACCGATGATGGTCGTGAGTAAAGGAGTACCGCTGGTAAGCAGAAGCGAGAGCATACGTGAGCGTCGTTTCCTGCGTTGTGTAAACATGAGGTCCCAATTTGTAGGTGTCGACAGACACGTTCTAAAGATCGACGGTTGGCACCTGCTTCGCCCTCCAGGGCAGCGAACAAGTCTGAGGTGTCGACGACGAAGATACCGTCTCGTGGGAGAGTGTCAGGGAGTAGGAAGGCCATGTTAGGTATTTGCACTTCGACGTCCTTGGACTTGAGGTACCTGCGGCGAGTAGTAAGTAGTTGATCCCATTACGGTAGAGAGATTTACTTGATATCCTGGCTGTTATCGTGAAAGACCAAGAAGAGTGGACCTGCGTTTTGAAGGTCTGCAACGAGAGTCTGGATACGGCGCTTGAACGTCGCCTTATTGACTTCCTCGCTGGTTCCAAATGAAAAATACTGTTCCAGACCTGATCAATAATCGGCGAGGAATGGAACCGGAAAAGACATCTCGTACCTCCCTGCGGTCCGGGACGAAGGTATTGGTATAATATTTGTGTTCCTTGACAATAAGATGCCCTCGTTCCTCGATCTGTTTTTCGCCTTCCCAGCGGACAGTGCTCCATCCGAATTCGGTAAGGAGTGTGTGGTCCCTATCCCATGCCTCAAAGTCCAGGGCACACCATACGCCCTGCTTTTGAGACCAGAAGGACCGGACGCGTTCGAAGATGTCACGACGTGTATTGAGGGTTGGGTCAACGCCCTTGAGACGTTTATTGTTTTTCTCGATTTGCTGTCAAAAGTAAGCGATTTGAATGGATCCGTCGTGAGATATGCAGGGTAGTGTTTCGGACGCGCAAGCTCACCTTGAGCGCCTTGCGGAGATCCTCTTTAGTTTTGAACTGAAGAGGAGAGACATGCCTCAGACTGGACTCAGTGAGTAGACAATCCGAGTACGGGAGAGGAATGAGGCTTTTGGTGAGCTGCGTCGCGTGGAGCCAGTACCTCAAGTATTCGACCTGAGCTGATGAGAACAGCAGGCGCGTCTCAAAGTTTTGGAGGGTGCCTGTCATTGGCATTTGTCACCGTTACCACGGGAGGGATGCGATGAATTGGTTACCCATATACAATTCTGCGCCGTCTACGCCCTCCTTGCGAAGTGGGTGTTCGGGGTGTACAAGCGCATCTTGGGCCAGGGCTGCCTTGAGAGGACTTCGATCGTCAGGATCAGGGAGTGCCTGATGCCTGTTCACGAGTGGGTCAAGACGGACACGGAGACATCAAGTTGATCGCACCATTCGAAGAAGATATCAGTGTAGCGATAATAGCCAGTTATTACAGGCGATACCATCGATGACGGGAAGAAGGAGTAGAGGCCTTCTCATTCCGAGTGTGGCCTCTTCCTAGGGCATGCCAACTTGGGTGACCAGTCCAGGATAGACACCTAACACGACGCGTACCAAATACGGTAACACAGTTCGAGTTACCCATCGCGTCTCACAACATACCTTATGTCCACTCGTTACACTTCCTAATAACTATCCTTGGACGACGATGGCTCAGACCGTTCAAAAGAGAAAACGCGCGCCAGACGATCGTGATTCAGATGTTACAAGTACTCGTCCCAAGAAAACCAAACAACAAACTGCACGCAAGAGCACAGGGGGTGTTGGGCCCGTAGCTTCCTCATCGCGAGGGAAGGCTCCACGTGAGCCACCAACCTTGGGCCACCATAAAATCCCGCATCTAACCATTATTACCAACTTCATCACAGGTCAGTCAGATGCAGGTGAGGAACCAGCACAGCGCAAGAAACGCCGCTATCGTCCTGGCACTCTCGCCCTCCGCGAAATACGCAAATATCAACGAAGTACAGACCTCCTCCTTCGGAGACTCCCTTTTTCTCGCGTCGTATGTATTTGTCTGTTTCCTCGCTCGGTTTCACGGTTGTACTGAAATAGGGGGTGGTGGGACAGGTCCGGGAAATCGCTTTGGATATGATGACGGATACCAACTTTGAAATGGGAGACACGGGGCTGCGGTGGCAGAGCTCGGCGATATTGGCATTACAAGAGGCGACGGAGGCTTTCCTCGTTCATCTGTTTGAGGATACGTGAGTGACACCGCTATGAACGTAACGCTGTTCTTCCCCGCTAAGGTGCCCCGCCACTCCACAGGAATCTCTGTGCAATACATGCCAAACGTGTCACGATTATGCAACGAGATATACAACTTGCTCGTAGAATACGTGGTCCGTGGGGTGGTCTTGGATAACATAGCGTGTTCACGTGTACTCCATCTATCTTTCAATCGTGTTCTTGTCCAATAGTCCTCAACGATGGCAAAACAGACATGCGGCGAACTTGCGCTGGACACGGCGCCAGAAGAATGTATTGTACATCAGAATGTAGACTGTAGGCGAGGCGAGGGTGAAGCGTTACGGGATAGGGAAAAATAAAGAAGTGTGAAGAGAGCATGTAGTTTGAGACCAATTGCAAATGCAAGGACACTATTGTGACAGGAGACTGAAAATTAAAACAAGGGAAACAAAAAATGCTGAACCTGACAATGTTCCAAGAACGTCCAGATGATGGAGTGAAAGGAAAAAACGGCATCATAGAGGGAAATTAAGATACGATGCGTAGAGTGTGCCTTGGAGTTGTGTATAACCTGGAGACTATAAAGTGTATGGCTTGTTCCGATGTGAGATGGTGGAGGTATCGAATGAGCGTGTATTAAGGAGTGTCAGGGAAAAACCAACGCAGGTAGTGCAAATGCTAGGATGACGCAGGTAAAGCATATATGCTGAACTAGAAGAGTCGTCGCTACGATGCAGCAGTCCGTCGACGTGTAGAAGGTGGATGCGAAGATTGGGTAGTGGAAAAGGGTCTGGATGGTGAAGATTTCATCACCGAGGAAGGCTGATTTTGTCCGGGGGTAACCCAACTGGAACGTTGCGGACTGCCCTGCAAATGAGCAGGACGTGTGATAACAGCTGGTCTGCCCATCTGATGGCCACCATGGCTTCCTGACCTGCGATCACCAAGCGGCTTTGGGGTCACAGCCTCGGCACTAGGACGTCTCTGATGGGCCGGTTGGAACCCATTCGAATGTGGGCTTGAGTTGCGACTGCCTTGGGAAACTGCCTCGGAGCTGTGGTTCCGTGGTAACGAACTGGAGCTTTGCCGAGGTGACTGTTGTGCTTGCGATCCAGTGTACGAACGCGGAAGAGCACCGTACTGGTTCATCATGAATGGAGGGGAAGGAGGAAGTAAAGGCATGTCCATTCCGTAAAACGGCATGCCGTAGACAATTGGAACAGCAGGGACCGGGGGGACGTTAGTCCATGCGTAGGGGTTGAACGAAGTATGAGGATTGAAGGGGGGTTGAAGGGATATCTGTTTCGCAGGATCTGCGACTATAGAGATCCTCCTACTGACGGGTCTACCATCCCGTCCTCGCACGTCTTCTGAGGAAGCAGTATGAGTGGAGTAGACAGAGGGCGGTCTCGAGAAACTATATTGGCTTCCGGGTGTGGCAGGCACCGAACTCGCAGGCGAACCATCAAAGGGGGAGGTAGGGAGAATCAGCTCCGGTGCGTGTCTATGTGAGGTGCTCAACCCCCGGAGAGAAGTATGCATAGAGTCCCGAGAGCCCGAACGATCACGGTCAAGAACTCGGGCCGACGATGACAAGGACTGAAGATGACCGGCACGGGCTGCCTCACGTCGTGCTCTGGTAGCTTGAAGTTCCTCAACATAAGCACGCTGTCGCTCCTCCGCCTGCTTTCTCTCCAACTCCCTAGCTCTTCGCAACTTCTCCATCTCTGTCCTTTCGGCTTCCCGTCGAAGACGCTCTTCTTCGTTCATGATCTGCGATCTGCCCCCCGGCTGCTGGGGTCTTGCTGCCTGTTGGGGGGACATGGCCCGCGAAGGTACCGCTCTCTGCTGAGGAGCTACTGCTCTTGAGACTCTCGTCTCATGTGGAGGCATAGTGACCACCCGTCGGTTCTGCACTTCCCGCTGCGCCTCCCTCGCTCGACGTTCCCGTTCTTCTCGGAGAAACTGTGCCTTTTGTTCCTTGTTCTTCCGAATGCGAAGCACGTAGCCCAAGGGTATCTGATCGTCCTTGCCGTCATCATCGGCAAACCGAACACCCCGTTTTGGAACGGATTCACCGACGGTAGCGCATTCAGAAGATTTGGACTGATTAGGCTGTGGTTCGGGCGACACCTCGGGCGAGGTTACTAGTAGCGGGGGGCTGCTTGATTGAGGGGGCGGAGACGGTTCAACGGGTGGACTTCCGGATAGTGAGAAATCCGACGGAAGAGACCAAGGCTCCAGCTCCAAAGCTTGTATTTGTATGGCAGGAGGGTCGAGATCTACTCCGGCGGGAATCTGAGCAAATGAAATGATGAATAAATAGATGCACTCACTGAAAGCCGATGCAGGCAAGGTTAACTCCAAGGCAGGATCGAACTGAATATCTGTTTCAGCGTCCTCGCTCTCCGGCAATGTAGCAGCCAGCAACTCGAGCGTCTCCGAAAACTCTAAAGCTGCGACCCCAAGCTGCGACCCAGGGATTCGTGTGCAAGCGATCACACCCGAATCCTCGCGAGTCCAAACACGAACTCTGTCCTCGTAGCAAGGGCGCGAAAGCCAGTTGCTGAGAGCATTGCTGTGAAGGGTGACGGAGTTGGCGGAAGGGAAAAAGTCGTCCTGGAGGTTGCGGTGAATGATATGTGGTTTTGGAACGACCTTTTCCGATGCGAGCGGTGCGATTGAGAGCGCTGCGGAGCGAGAGAGACTGTCTAGACGCGCGAGAAGTGACTTTTTGTGGAGTTCGGATTCCATAGTCTCTTGACGAGATAGATGTCGGTGATTACGACAAGAATGAGGAAATGGGATGGCGTCAGGCAACTGGAGTAAAGGGGGGGAAGTCGGCTTATGTATAAGGCTATTCCTGATCATGGTACGAGCATTAGTGCGCGCAGTGGCTATTTGCTGGGAAGAGTATGTTTGGTAATGGATTCCCTCTGGGCGACCATACTCATCTTCCGATTGAGAAGACGCATCGTCAATTTCGTTAGACGGATCGGCATTTGGAAGTTGTGGAAGTTGAGGGGACAATCGCCAAGATGGATGTTTTGTTTCCTCAACGTCATCGCTGCCCGGTGATTTCTTGCCTCCTAACCACAATTTCCAATTGCTCTTCTTGCTCGGCGTACGTGTGAGACAGTCATCCTCAGGTGTCCGCAAAGTCGTAGAACCGCTTGAAGAAGAAGACGAGGAAGTTGCGAGGTTGCCAGCAACGAGTGGGAGTAGGGATAGTGAGGCTGTTGTCGGACTAGCTTTTCTAGAGAGGGAATTGAAGACTCTGGATCTCTTCTTCCGAGTCTGAGAATCTCCAGAAGGGACCGTGTCCTCGTTGGAGGAGGTCGTTGAAGGTGCACCCGGTTTGTCAGTTCGTCTCGAGGAGACGAAGACAGAGGTAAACCTGCGCATTGGTAGTGGAACCGATGAAAGGAGCGAGGACTGGAAAAAAAAAAGAAACTAAAGAAAGGGCAAACAATAATAAGGATGTGGTTCAGAGCATTACAAATGGGACTGGGGACATTGAACTGAAATTCTGTGAGATCGAGGTAATCCGAATTAGCCTACAAGTGTACAAGTGCGTGCCAGTTACTACACCACCCCTAGTGCGTGTGATCGGCGGCTTTTCACCGCTCCTTAATAATGTACAAAACAGCAACTACACCGTGTAAGACCTCTTCACTACCCAAAACAGTGCCAGCTTGAGTTCGAGAGGATGGACAGACAGGTAGTTATCTCGGCAGGATGAGACTGAAGTAACGGTAGCCATCGCATACTAGCTAGTGACCGATCCAAGTCCAACGCGCCTCATTGCACATGGAGTGTCCCGTGCTCTAAGATTACACGTTCGTGGCCACATTTGCGTTATATTTGCCATCCTCAAGGCCGCATCAAAATCTTCAACTTGGTTCCAGATCTATCTCCCCCTCGGCCTGTACCTGTCGCTCGGCATTCCACCACCGCATCAGCCGTCTCTCATAACCTTCCACCACACCGCACAGAAAATCGCTGTCAACCCCTGCCCATCTCGCAGACTTCTGGACGAGTAATTCTAGCTCTGGTGAAAGATTTCCCAGAATGTCTTGGGAGTGGTAGATCGTGTACGATTCTCCCGGCTCAGGCATTCCGAAGTCACCATCATTCTCCTGCATCGATGAGAACAATTTGTCCCTGAGATTAGCCGTATGACCGGTTACTTTCGTAATCCCATTCGTCAATGGAAAATAGTTGTCGAGGATGCGGTGCTCTGTTTCGAGATGCACATGTGGATACCTGTACTTCAGCACCACTTCGTTCTGCAACATTGCGAAACACTGACCGTCGCTATGCGGCCCCACCAGCACCATCTGGCAGAAATCAAGATATTCGTCTAGTGTTGCATTATCTAAATCACCGACGGACCTATAGTGCCCCGGCGTCAACGTCATGACAACAACGATTGGTTGTTATGACAAACATAGGTACTCTCGAATCGAACCGGTGGCTGTTAACACAGGTCTCGGCGTGACTCGCCTCCTTGATGGTCGCCAAGAACTCATTCACATCAGGGAACGCGCATGCCGCATCGTCTGGGTGTCTGGCAATTCTGGCATGGGTGTCAACACACAAGGTAACCGTCCGTGTACAATGGACTCGTCACCTCTTTTTCCCATCAAGGCCATACACGAGTTTCAGGACTACGAGCGCGGTTGCGGCTAGGGCAATTTCAGGGGGAACATTGTCACGTTTCCGACATCCCGTGTCACCTCTCTTGATGCTGAATAACGAGGGGGCCAATGAATGGTGGAGCGATAACGGCAATGACAACACACATCCGAGCCTTTTCGTCAACAAATACAACATCGCTAGAAAATTGATCCGTCACCGACAGGAACACGCCACGGTAATGAACAAACATACGAGTGCCACTAAAGCATTGCTGCACTACACGCCAAAGGACTGGGGCAGCATTCAGTTCTGGAACGAGAATGCCAAAAGTTCCGTAGAGTCGGTTGGCGAGGCGGGAGGCAAGGCGATGCAGAGACAGAGTTCTCGGCGCATACTGCACTCCGGTTAGCACGGGTACAGACGGAACGAGTTGAGAGACATACATGAGGTGACAACGCCTGAACGGCGTGTTTTGTGAGGTGACGGGTAAGAGACGATGGTAGGAAGCGAACATGATCGAGATATGGAAGCGAGTGAGATTCGATGACGCTGTGAGATATATAAGGGTTCCTCATATTATGAGGGAAGCTTTTAAACGAATGAGGCTCACTTTATGAAGTCCCTGTAAACGACCGGTAAGCGAATGGTCCAACATGCAAGAACGAGCACTGCAATCGTGTTCTCAGGCCGATCCGCACGGCTTACGAAGGGATTTTCATGGGTGTCCCTCTTGTGCCTGGAACGAGACCGACCCTCGTCATTGGAAGACCCTTCATCTGATGAGCTGAATTCAGAGTTTTCCTGCAAAAGCACTGTAATCTCTGGGTCTAGTCGTTCATCATCACCTGACGAAGAGGAGCTAGCGTTAGACGTGGGAGTGGTATTCTCCCGAGATTTGGTATCGCCTTCGATCCTCGGCGGACTGCCGTGCCTTGATTTGGCATCCTCAGGTTCACATTCATATCCATCCAGTTCTTGTGAGTGATAGAAGGGTTCCGCAGGTGGCGGATTCGGGATGAGATTGAGATGCAGTGCCCACAAGTCCCTGCAAACCGTCTGCAGTCATGAATAGGGGACAAAGCCAGAAATTCCCAGAGCCGACACACCTCAAACTCAGAAGGGAGATGCCACAGCGCCACCAATGCTGCCATTTGGTTCCGAAGAAGCAGCTGGAGACATTGATAATAATGAAAGCGTGCTCTCTTGCCATGGTACACTGTCCTCTCGATTAAAATGGTTATGCCTTATGAGAGAGACAGATACGCGTACGCTTCGGGTCCGCTCTGCTAACCCTCTCTTTCTTCTTCCGGTTGGATTTTAGCGTGCGTTTCTTCATTATATGCGTACCTATATCATCTGTTTCGCCAGACTCGTTGATGTAGTTCTACCATGCATCGACCGAGGTGGAAAGATACGTCAGGGTGCTGAGCATCTCCAACCAAGCGCGCTCACCTGAAGAACATGACCCTCACTACAGGTGACCAAGCCGGTGGAGTTCTTGCGCCATTGTTTGGAACCACATACGGGACATTTCTTGCGAGGCGCCATCGGATGGAATCAGGACTAGCTTATTTGTCGTGAATGCGTTAGAGAGTGTCGTTCAAGTTGACTTTATTCCAATGTCGAGTACAAGTCGGAAGCAACTGTGTGCAACGGACCAACCAAGAGACACTTCGGGTGTCACGTGACGATCCCGCGTGTAACTCGTTTGCGGTTTTGCTATTCACACTTTCAAGTCCTGCCACGTCGCGCACAGCGTGATTTTGTTTTGTTTCACTGAGGATCCATTAAAATGAGGTTCATCCTCATCTTTGCTTTCTTGGCCGTGCTGGCTACGGCAGTGTCAGCGTGAGTGGTGCTCCATTGTTTTCGTTCGTGAAACGTCGAGAACTCATGAGCTGCATTGACGGGTGTGGGCTTGGTCGGTACAGATGGACCAAAGTGAGTGCGTTCAATAAGACATTTCCATGGATGGTGCTCAGACTCTTCTTCAGGAAGACCACGAGATATTTGACATTGTCAGTGCGCTAGAGGCAGCTGAAGGTCCGTCACATCGTAGCCAGCAAAGGTTGGACGCTAGATGTCTAACTCCCGTACTTCGTTAGGGAAGGGAACCACATTCTACTCGTGGCTAGACGTTTCACCTGCGGCGTCCCTCGCCCAGATCAACAAAGCGTACCGGAAGAAAAGTATGCGGCTTCAGTCAGTCAGCTCACTATTCCCCTTGGAATGCCTTTCCAACAACAAATGCCATGTGGTTCTGTAGTCCGGATAAAAACCCTGGTGTTAAGGGTATTCAAGAGAGGTTTGCGAGACTGAGTATCATTACCAATATACTAAGAAGTCCCGAGGGACGCAAACGGTCTGTGCAACTGTGTTGGCGCGACTACTTTTCTTGTTGACCCAAGGCAAAAGGTACGACTTCTTCTACAAGAACGGCGTGCCAAAATGGAGAGGAACTGGATACTACTACGCGAGGTTCCGGCCAGGGCTCGGCGTAAGCACGTTCCTTTCTGTGCTCACGTACACCTTTGACTGAAGCGCCTTCCACCGACAGACCGTCTTGGTGTTCCTGACACTTTTAACCAGTGCTCTGCAGTATTTAGTCCACAAGATGAACTACAAGCGAGATATCGAAAAAGTTCGTGAGGCGATTCGTGAAGCAAGGTTGGCAGCATGGGGACAAAGAATGGTGCCCTTGGAAGGGAGGCGAAAGGTACCTCGTTCAAGTCACTTTCGGTTCTGACATCTGACGTGGGTGTGTTTGGACACGATTTAGGTCAAGGTCAATGTCGGAGGTGGCGCACGAAGGGATGGAGACGGGAACATAGTTCCTGGTAAGATGATTGACATGGTCGTTGAGGGTGACCGTGTCTATATCGTAAGTCTATCCGTGTTGGGACTAAGCTAGCTCTGGTACTGATATAGCCACACGTCAACAGTGGGAGGCTTTAGGGAAGCTTCATTTACTGGACGAATCATCAGCGACGCCTCCCGCCGTTTCAAGAACGTGGTTCATCACACTGCTGCGGACTCTTTTTGGGGAGCTTAGAAAGAGTAGTAAGTCAGCAGGGGAGGAAGAAAGTGCCGCTAAGAAGAGCGACGAGAGTGACGACGGGTCGGATTCACCAGCAAGTGGAACGGTGACGCCAAGTGGGGCAAGTGAGCATGAAACTACGGTCAAGGCAGGACGTGCACCAGCGACGACAGGCGGAGGTCGGAGACGGAAAGCAGTGAGGAAGCGTGGGTGAGATGGCGTAATTAAGATAGATAATGAATGGTGCGGGGAAATAGAGTTTATCGTTACGACATAACGCCGTGTGAAAGACTGGGACCAAGATGTTGCGCGTGCTGGCAAGGGACTGACATCTGAGACTGTTAGACAGGATCATGGTATAGGTGCAAGGGTCAGGCGAGCAAGTAAGTACTAGCAGTACTGTTCCTGATAGCATGTAACGCGTCAGAAGGAGTCTAACTAGTACGTAGACGCAGGTGCCGGATGGTCGGAGTCAAAAACTGGAATGATCTTGAGGTTGTGGTTGTCGGCCGAAAATGGACAGTGACTGGGAGTGAGGCTAGTTGAAAAAGTGATTGATTCTACGCTGCAGGACGGGTGAAGCTTATCGACCAATCAGATTCATGTAATTCACCCGTGCCTTTGTAAATAGACAGCAACAGAATCACCCCACCAACAGCTTTTTAAACCAGCTCTCGACTTTCCTTGTCTTCAGTTCAAAGCCTCTCTTCTTTCTATACCGTGTCGTTTCAACACGTAGACTATTCACTAGAGTTTCATCCTACACCACAGTCATGGCAGCCTACATTTACCACAATGACCTTCTTGCTCCCTACCTCGCCCTTCCCCAGGGTGACAACATCCAAGCCGAGTGTAAGTTCCTTATCTTCTTATCACTAAAGATTAGATCCTCAGAAGAAACACAGACGTTTGGATCGACGGTGATGGTGGTCTTCGCTCCAAGACAACGGTCCCGTCTTATTCATTGTCGTAATCCCTATTTTATCCTCACTTTTTTCCCCATCCAGACCGTAACTAAGAAGGTCACCGACATCGGCCAGCTCCGTATCTGGGACTTTGATGGTTCTTCCACCAATCAAGCTCCAGGACATGACTCAGATGTCTACCTCCGTCCTGCCGCCATCTTCAAGGATCCCTTCCGTGGTGGTGACAACATCCTCGTCCTGGCCGCCACCTACAACAGTGATGGCACCCCCAACCGAACAAACTACCGTCACCATGCCGCCAAAGTCATGGACCTTGCCAAAGACGCCGTACCTTGGTTCGGTATCGAACAGGAATACACCCTCTTCGATGCTGACGGTTCTCCATTCGGTTGGCCAAAGGGTGGTTTTCCTGGTCCCCAGGGTCCTTACTACTGTGGTGCAGGTAATCATTACATCAGTCATCCTTTCGCCATAGCCTTTTGATTGCCCTCATCTTTGTTAGGCACTGGCAAGGTCTTCGCACGTGATCTCATCGAGGCTCACTACCGTGCTTGTCTGTACGCCGGCGTCAATATCAGCGGTGTCAACGCTGAAGTTATGCCTTCTCAATGGGAGTTCCAGGTCGGCCCTTGCGAGGGTATCTCCATGGGTGACCACCTTTGGATGGCCCGTTACCTCTTGGTTCGCATTGCCGAACAATGGGGAATCAAGGTCTCCTTCCACCCCAAGCCTCTCCAGGGTGACTGGAACGGCGCTGGTTGCCACACCAACTACAGCACCTTGCCTATGCGCGAACCGGGAGGAATGAAGTACATCGATGAGGCCATTGAAAAGCTTTCCAAGAGGCACGACGAGCACATTGCAGTTTACGGAGAGGACAATGACTTGCGTCTCACCGGTCGTCATGAAACTGGTCACATCGGTGCTTTCAGCTCCGGTGTTGCCAACCGTGGTGCTTCCATCCGGGTTCCTAGGCATGTCGCTGCCCAGGGCTATGGGTACTTGGAGGACCGTCGACCAGCTTCCAACATCGGTATGTGCAATTCTTGTTCTTCGTATTCTTTCACGTTCCTCACTACTTCTTTTGGGAAAGATGCTTACCGTGTCACCAGCATCATCGTTGAGACTACGATTTTGGATAAGTGAGGATGTCTCTTGTTACGTACACTTTGTAGGTATAGCCGAAATAAAGACTCGCAATTTCATTATACCGGGGCACAGACACACTTGGTCTCTAATACACAGTCTGTGTGGACCCAGATAATTAAGTTTTGCAGCTCTTTGGTGTCTGACTCGTGCCATCGGAACTGGCCGACCGCAGAAACCCCTGACTTGGTTGTCCTCTGAATTCGTAAACACTGAACGCTGCAGATAAAATGCAATCCAGCAGCAAGAAATTTGCCTTGCCTGATTTTCTCAAGCTTCTGACAAGCAACAATATCTCGATTCCGAAAGCCATGGCAGTAGCAAGTAAAGTGTCCGTTTATTCCTTTCCCATCAGCCTTCACATGTCAGATCTATCCTCAAAACTACCTCAGGTTCAAAGAGTTTAACACGCCAGCTCTTCTAGCCCAACTTGACGACGCGAAGCTCCAGGTCGTCGGCGTAGGAGATAAAAATCTCCGGAAACTCGTTCTTGCTGCTATACGGAAAGCGGGATACACCACGAAACCCAGGTCGGAGGGTGATACCCCGAAGCAGCCAGAAGCAGGGCCATCGAGTCACAAGCCTCCAAGTACCGTCCAAGTAGTGGTATGCCTGACCTCTTGTAGGACCGTTTCGCTCACAGTAATACCTTTTTATGTAGATCACACCCGTGAAGAAGAAACGCAAACGCGATGATGAGTCGAACGAGTTCTTACCCGTGGCACCACCAGACGAAGCGTCGGCATATGGAAACCTGGATTTCAGTGAAGTTCTAGATGAAAAGGTTGACAGAAGGTCTCGGTCGATGATGTGTCGTGCCTCTGACTCGGAGTTTGCGCTGTTGATGTAGGTCTTGAAGACGAAGAGCACGGTCGTCAACCGTGCACCTCTTATGACTGCATGGGCGACAGTAGTCGCAGAACGTTTGGGTTTCGAGAGGGAGGAAGCTCTGACTATAGGTAGGCGAGTCTTAACCATGGGGTCGATATGCTGTCCCGTTTGCTCAGGTTTTCTTTGATAGGATCTGTATACACGGAGATGAACGCAGTGACGAAGGGTGTCTCCCTCGGACTCGTAGATGAGAGCAGAAAGAAAGAAATTGAACCTATCCCAGGTGAAAAACAGCCATACGTTGATTTGATGGGAAGACGGTGAGCTTATCGCACCAGATCACCAAGCCTGATCTCATACTGCGCCCACCTTTGCCAGAATGTGCAGACACTTTTCCTCTCCATGACTTGACCATTTCGCTGACTTAATTTATGAGCAGACCTCTTTACCAAACGCAATCATCAACATGGCGAGCTCTCGTCGGAGGCTCGCCCGTATCGCCAAGTACCGCCTTTTCATACATCTCCCGCGCCTTCCGTCAGACGACGCCGCATATCATGGGTGCGCTGCGCCTCCTGGCAGCGAGCTATCCACCTCTAGAGCTTAACAACATTGGTTTTGCTCTCTATGCTGACTTTAGACCGACTGTGGATGGGTGGGGGAAGCGAGGGGAGGTTCCATGTAAGCGCATACTTTCCCTGAGGAAGATGGGAGATGGGGAGGAGTCAGAGGCGCATGCAAAGGGCGACGTTATCAAAGTGTTCGATGGAATACCGTCGAAAAAAGCAAGAACACTTTCCTTGCAGGAGTACGAAGCAGTGCTTGATGAAGGCTTTACTTTCAGCGAGGCAGACCTCAATAAGCTTCCATGATCTTCTTAGCTCGTACATGAAGGAGTAAGGAATGTAGGCATGTAGTGACATTTAGCAGTGTAATCTACATCTATGTATCCGCTATGTTGTCCAGGGACAAACCTCCTTCCGCCATAACTTAAAGTAATCGGCAATGATTCGACTCATAGCTTTTTGATAACAGCCGCAGTGAATTCCGAAGTTGTTGCAGCACCTGGGAAGATTGAGTAAGAATTAAAAACAAATGCATTCAACACTTACCACCCATATCAGCGGTGCGGACTTCACCGGAGTTGATAACATCAAACGTTGCGCTCGCTATGCTGTTGGCGATCGAGTCGAGGCTGTGGGGAAGTTTATCAGACTGCTGGAGAAGGACGGGAAATGACCCTACCCGAGATGTCTGAGCATCATGGTAGCACTGAGAATCATGGCAGCTGGGTTAGCACGGTTGGTTCCCATGATGTCAGAAGCGACGTGTCTACATCCGGGCTCGAAAAGGGCATAATCCTAGGAAACTGTATGAGCGATTTCTCCAAGTGGGAATGGTATGCACATACGGAGCCGACATTGCAACCAGGAACGATGCCAGGTCCACCGACGAGGGCAGCTCCGATGTTGGAGGTAATAGCACCGTACAAGTTGGGCATGACCATGACGTCGAATTGACTAGGCTTTGCGACGAGCTGCATGGAACTAGAACGTAAGGTAAATATAAGCAATGTTCGAAGCGAATGTCAGGACGTGACATACGTGTTGTCAACAATCATGTCGTTCGCCTCGATGCCTGTGGACTTGTATTCTTCCGCAACCTTGCGGAAGGTGTTCAAGAAGAGACCATCACCGAGCTTCATGATGTTAGCCTTGTGAATGCAGGTGACTTTCTGTGGGGTAACGACGTGGTTAACACTGTGAATGATGTGACGCATCACAGATGCATACCTTGCGGTCGTTCTTGAGAGCAAAGTCGAAGGCAAACCGAGAGATACGCTCGGCCTTGGCCCTCGTCATAACTTTTAAGCTCTCAACAACACCGGGGTAACTCTGGTGCTCCAGACCCGAGTATTCACCCTCCGTGTTCTCGCGAATGATGGCAAAGTCAACGTTGGAGTGACGTGTGGGGAAACCAGGCAAAGACTTGCAAAGCACAACGGAGGCGTAGATATCCAGTTGTTGACGCATGGCGACGTTCCAGGAGATATGACCGGACTGAGAGATAGGAGTGAAAAGGATACCTTGGAGGTGATCCTGTCAATGTCTAGCGAGATGCGATGGGTATGATGTGTTTACCCTTCAATCCGACACGGTTGCGCTTTAAACTTTCCATAGCCTGTTTGAAGAGATCCTCGCCTGCGGACGACATGCCAGAAACATTGTATTGCTCCCATTCAATGGGTGCATTGACATAATCAAAGATCTCTTTCACGGAGTCGGTGATCTCAGCACCAATACCATCGCCAGGGATGAGTGTGACCTGGTGCGAATGATAAGAACATGTAAAGCTGAAGGCAGAGATGACTTACAGTGTAGACACCACCGTATTTCGTTGGCGACTATTAGGAAGTGAGGCCATTTACAATTTACAAATTGGAACGGAGGGCTGAATAGGTGACCTACTCTTTGCGTAACCCTAGGAAAACCAGCCGAGAGTGTTGTAGCAGATCTCCTCTTAAAGCGATGTGAGCTATTGATTAACCTCCCCGATAGTGCAGACGAAAATACGTACCGACTGCTGGAAGATGGGACGCGTCGCTGCCGAGAGAGCGTTGTGGAACATGTCTGTGTGTTGTCAACAAGAAAGAAAAAAAGAGGCAAGGAAGTAAACGGAACATCGTGATTACACGGTACATATGTAGACACGTGGTCGAAAGCTACCCGGCTGCGATATAGCCTCGCCTGCCTGGGCCAAAGTTGGCAGACCTTTATTATGGTAAACTATGGTATTTTGGCTGGAAAGGCATCTCATGCTTTGCAGCCCATTTGGCGAGTTCAACTCGCTGCCCTACTCCAAGCATCAAATACTATTCAACGCCACTTCGACTCGTTATCAAACTCGCTGTAGTTCGAAGGGATTCCGAATGCCCGTAACAGGAGGCAAGGGCGCAATGAATGTGGAAGTAAGTCACTTATCTTAGCAGAGTCCGGAGCTGATGGGATCCTGTCGATTCGACCTAGTAGAGCATAACTCTTGTTCTTCACGGCGTCCGAAAAAAACACCACGACCGTCTGGGTCAAAAGGTTGGTGGAACCAGCGCACGCTGCTATCGCGACCTGGTTGAAACTCGCGTAGACTCGGCGATGCGCTCTCGTTTTTGTCACTGTCATGCGACCCATGACCCAGACAGGGTCCATGATGGATAGATATAGTACATACATAAATCAGAATCCTGCATCCTCTTGCATCGATTCAGCGCTTTATTTCTGATAGAAGGGAGCAATGGATCCTTATGGATCCAGTTTTGCCATCGATAACATAGAAGACGTACGTGTGGTTGTTGTAATACATAACACAGACAAACTGCGCTTGGCATGGGCCATTTCAATCACATATAAGGACCACACAACCCACCATAGTACGTACTCATCTTCACACCTGAACTTGCACCTGTCAACCTCTTTTTTAATCCATTGAAACGACATGCCTCCACGGGGAGATCCTGGTGCCAGGGGTGGTCGTGGTCGAGGCGGGCCTCGTGGTGGCCCTCCACGAGGTGCGCCGCCAGCGTCCAGGGGAGCACCGAGGGGCGCGAGCCCAGCGATTAGGGCAGGTGCACCCGCCTCAGCGAGTGGAAATCTCCCAGGCTCGCATGTTCAAGCAGTTGGTGTACGGCGATCGGGATATGGCACGGCTGGTAAGCCGATTACCGTCTCCGCCAACTTCTTCAACATAGCGTTGCCGGAATGCAACATTTACCACTACGATGGTATGTTTATGTTTATTGCTGCATAACTCGCGCGGTCGTGCTGATCAGGAGTAATTCATCATCATCTATGGATGGTGGGTGACATCAGTGGGTAAGTTCGGTATCTGTCACCTATGCTAGCGGTGCGTGATGGTTGATGCTGTGTATGACAGTAATTTTGCCATCTGAGAAAACCCTGCCCGCAAGGTTGAACATGGATTTGATTGAACATCTGCAAAAGATTGATGCCCCAGATGTTTTCACGCCTCCTGCGGTATATGACGGCCGGAAGAACATGTTCGCTCCAAGGGAGCTTCCCCTGGGACCTGGCGAGAGCCAGGAGGTACGTGATGTGCTCCGTTTTTGCATGTAGAACATACCACGAACCACAGTCGTGATTTCAAGTTCAACGTGAGTCTTTCCGACGAAACCACCCGTGGCAGCCCTGCGGAGAATACGAGCGGCCGAGGACCAAAGGTGTACAAGATCAGGCTCACAAAGGTTGCAACAATCAATCCAGAGTAACGTCTTTTGGTTTTGCCGTCAGACAGGTCATCCCAAAACTTGTTTCTAGGGTTTTACAACGTTTCATCATGGGCCAGCAGTCCCATGACAATAGCGTCCTGACGGCCTTGACGGTGAGTACAGTACCGAAGGCCTTTTCGGATGACCCCTGATCTGTTTCGCATTGTTAGGCTTTGAACGTCGTCATTCGTATGGAGCCAACCATGAAATACCCTTTCAATGTCCGATCGTTCTTCACTGATCGAGAGACTAGGGACATTGGTGGGGGCTTGGTCCTTTGGAGGGGATATTTTCAGTCGGTTAGGCCGGCAATCGGACGTCTCCTGGTGAACGTCGATATATCGACTGGGACGATGTACAAGTCGGGTCCTTTGTTGGATCTCTGTTTAGAATTCCTCGGTAGGCCTGGCCAGTATAACATCCTGAGCGTACGCCGCGGTATGCCCGACCGAGAGCGTATCCGACTTCAACGTTTCGTTTCTGGAATCCGGATCATGACCACGTACTCTGGGGAACGTGTCCGGAAAACCCCTCGTGTCGTAAAGAAACTGAGCAGTGCGGGGGCGTCGGATTTGAGCTTTAGTTTGCGAGATGGCACAACGATGACCGTCGCTCAGTATTTCCAGAGCCTGCTTAATCGGCCTCTCCGGTATCCCGATAACATTTGTATTGAAGTAAGTGCATAATTTGTCCCTTCGCGCTGCGATCGCTGATGAGCCGCAGGTCAACTCTGGTGCACTATTGCCCCTGGAGCTTTGCACGGTCCCGCCTGGGCAAATCATGCGCAAGCAAGTACCTCCTGAGAAGACCAAGGACGTCCTTGAGTTCGCGACCAAAAAACCTCACGAGCGCCTCCAAAGCATTAGTAACGGGCTTTCGGTGGGTTGCTTGTTCTCACCTACTCCTTTTTTTTTCAGTCTCGTCCAGGTTCTTGCATATGGGCAGTCCGAATACGTCCGCCAGTTCGGGATGACAGTTGATGAAAGTGCTGGCCCTCTGAGCCTCAACGCGCGTGTCTTGATGCCCCCAAAACTCAGGTATGGTCAGGGCAGCCCACAGCCCACTGTTGTATGTCCATGAACCCTACGCTGCGGTGCACCTCTCACTCCGTATCACAGACGCCTGCCAATGGCGCGTGGAATATGTGCGTTGGGTTGATCCAGTTCGTCTTACTTTTCTAATTTTTGGGCAGGATCGACAAGCGTTTCTTCCGACCTGCCAGCATCGAACGCTGGCTCGTAGTAGTCTACGAACGGCAACAACGATTCAACCAGCAGGCAGCACAGGACATGATCAATGGCCTGCTGCAAAGCTGCAAAGATGTCGGCAAGTCATTCTTGTTTCTTTGCTCCTAATTATGTATTAATTGATGTCGCTGTCAGGTATCAAAGTTAATGACACCGCCCCGCTCGTCACATGGCAAAATGGTCAAGGTCGTATCGACGAGGTAAGTATTCACATCCTTAGCACATGGTGTGGCGACCTAAGTATGTCCGCAGCAATTACGTGGGGCTGGAAATGAGTGCTTCCAGAAAACCAAGCAACGACCAACGCTCATCGTCGTTGTACTTCCAGACAACGGCAATGACATATATACTGCAGTGAAACAGTGCGCTGAAAATGTTGTACCCTTCCTTTGTTGCTAACCGATGCCCTTACAGCTTCGGCGACGTCACAGTAAGTACTACAGATCCTTTTTCACATGAACGCCATCATCTTGAGGTGACTTATAGGTTGGTGTTGCCACCCAATGCCTGAAGAGTTCGAAATGCTTTCGTGCCAAAGCTCAATACTATGCAAATGTATGCTTGAAGCAAGTCCAGTTTCCTCGAATGAGACAGATTGTCATTCTAATATAATTGAAGAATGAATGTTAAACTGGGAGGGATCAATACCATTCCCGACCCTCAGTCTGTTACGGTGCTCACAGATCCTCGATACCCAACCATTGTGATGGGTACGTTGCCCTCGTCCACGTCTTCAGCACCAGTCTGATTTGCCTTATTTGTGAACCAGGTGCCGACGTTATCCACCCTGCTCCTGGGTCGGATGGTCGCCCTTCGTTCACAGCCCTGGTTGGAAATGTCGATTCTGATACCGCGAAGTATGTCGCTACGAGCCGCGTGCAAGGATCCCGAGTAGAAATAATCCAGGACCTGCAGGAAATGGCCAAGGTGGGTACCTTTTATCGCTGGTAATGGTAATAGCGGGCGCTGATGTCGCATGTTCTAGCATATTTTGACGATGTATATGCGATACCGGCAACTCGCCGAAAAGAAGACGAGCAACATTGCCCCCAGTCGTCTCATATTCTACAGAGGTTTGTCTCTAGTAGGGAGTTTTTATTTCTCTGATATATTCGTCTAGACGGTGTTTCGGAGGGACAATTTAAGCAAGTCCTAGACCAAGGTGGGCGTTTTGATCTACTGACTCCTGTGATGCTCAAGGTCTGACAACACCTTTTGTAGAGGTCGATGCTTTGAAGGGTACGTCATAGTTGTCACCACCCTCGAATTCATCCTTAATTATTCCTCACAGCTGCTTGCAAGGAGCTCGGGATCGACCCGAAAATCACAGTCATCGTGGTAGCGAAACGCCACCACGTCCGTTTCTTCCCCCGACAGGGAGAGGGCGACAAGAGTGGTAATTGTCCTGCGGGCACGGTCGTTGACCAGATTGTCGCACACCCCACCGAGTTCGATTGGTATCTTCAAAGCCACGGAGGGTTACTCGGTACGAGCCGACCTGCGCACTACAACGTCCTTTACGACGACAACAAATTCAAGTGAGAATTCTTCCTTCTCACAGCTATATAACTTGACTCTTTTTGCAGTGCGGACAGTCTCCAATCGTTGTCGTTCGCCCTCTGTCATGTGTATGCTCGGTCGACGCGCTCTGTTTCGATTCCTGCGCCTGTATACTGTGAGTACCACCTCGTTTTTTTCGTTTTTCTCGCACCTCAACCTGTTCTAGATGCGGATATTGTCTGCAGTCGCGCCAAGAACCATTACGATCCTCAAGGTACGGTTGACTTCTCCGACTCTGCCACACAAGCAGATACCGCCCAGGCGGATGGTACGCTTGAGATGTATCGGCGCAATTTCAAGCCGTTGCATGCTAACATGGCGTCGTTGATGTACTTTTCTTGATTTACCCTACACTCAATCATACATAAGCCACGCATTGGTCATACTTTTCACTTTGTTCTGTCGATCTTTTTTTTTCCAATGTAAAACCATGAAATGAACAATCACCGATCGTTCGTACAGATAAACACAGCATTGCCATTCTGTATTGAACAATACAAGATATTTCTCGATGAATCAGTATATGCTCTATCAATGTTCTGGTCGATATGTGTGACGAGGGACTTTGTTTTTTTTTGTCACGTGATGTACCAATATTCCCACATTCTTTCTGTCCCTCCACTCCCACTCAGTACCGCATGTAATAAAAGGATAACTAAGTGAATCAAACCCCTGGGTTAGTTTGCTGATGTACGGTGAAATACTTATAGGAGAGTTTATCTAGCATTTGTTTCAGAAGCTGTAGCTAAACAAAGCCAGGACCTGACGCTGAGGAGCACATCGCCTGAAACCTCAGGCTACACGAATGTTACTGTGTACGCACGCTGATTCTTGCAGAACAACAAAACTAAACGATGGCTTGGAGATGGGAAAAGTCGGGACAGTAAGAGATCTACAAGTATACGCCATCTTGTTGTTCTTCGACTTCTTGTCCCCCAGCATTCGTCACCAGTGTGTCCTCAACTTGGGGGGTGTCATCTAAGCCGTTCGAGCTGGAGCCCACGGTGTGTGGACGTTGACGTTCCATGCTGTCACCAGAACTGGTAGTAGGGGGAGGTGTGTGGGGTCCAGGTACATTCCCTGAACTGACAGAATGGCCGTGATGGGTCAACGCCAACTTGAGGATGAATATCCGCTCATCCTGTGATGCTCTAAGTGTCCTCAGCCCTGCAAGAGATGAACATTGCGCAGTGATACGTGCATTGTGATCTCATTCTCCTTCATGGCTTGACGAACCTCTGGATCTTCTTTTGATGACGCGAATTCTCGCGAATATTCCTGCAGCTCCTCTTGAGTCCGCTTCAAATGTAACAGTGAGTTCCTCAAGCGGGCGATCTCTAATCAAAACCGTCAGCGGTAAAAGTTGTCCAGTTTCTTGGATAATCTCACCATCCCATGCAACCGCAGGATCGAAAGCAATTGCTTGATCAAGAGTGAACGGCTGAGGGTACCTGGAATTATATTCCATGTGGGATCGATGGAGGATGGTCCGGGAAAAGACTTGCAAGTTGACGACTATTGCTGGTTCGAGTTGTTGATACTGGCGTTCGACCGCGTTGCCAGTGAGTCTGCTGCTCGAATCCTGAGGCCTGAGGAATCGATAACAGGAGACTCTGACTAAGCTCGAAACTCTTCAACGGTTCACTCAGGCGTTCGAGCTCATATCCATGTCTCCCCCATTCCTCGTCCTCGTCGATACTTACGATGTACAGGAAGATATCCTACATGCCGTTTGCCGTGTCACTTCGGTGATCATCAAACCTACCCACAGTGTCTCAGCATCTTCCCCTCGCCACGTACTAATCGATGATAATTCCGCAGATGTTGATCAGATCATCGCTCATCTTGATAACGGCACTGAAAAGGCCATCGTACCACTCTCCCTCGCAAAAAAACTCGTCGGTGTCGTCCCTGCCGCCCGCCTGCTACTTCTCCTCGACGCAGCCAACGTCAGTGCTGTCCCTGACTCCCTCCGTAATGACGTCTCTGGCGTGCTGCTCAAAGCGATCTCCACCGATGTCGACCTTATTTACTCCATCTCTACCTTCTTTAATGGTCTATCCATCCACGTCTTATCAGAAGACAGGCCTACTCCGTCAACGATAAGAAAACTCACCGCGATTGGTGCATCTCTCGTCATCCCCCTCTCAGAACTTGGGACCTCCATCACCGTCGCAGATGCTTTCCTTGCTTCAGTCGTTTCCGATAGATCTGACGGTCTCTTCCCAACCATCGTCTCGTCATACACCCAAGGGGGCAGATCCCTTGGCCTTGTCTATTCTTCCCGCGAGTCCGTCGCCCAGTCCATCATGACGGGAAAGGGCGTATATCACTCTCGTAAACACGGTCTATGGGAGAAAGGCAAAACTTCAGGTGCCACTCAGGTCGTCATGCGCATTCGTATCGATTGTGATTCTGATGCGCTTGAGTTCTCCGTCCTGCAACACGGAACGGGGTTCTGCCATCTCCCACAACCGTCATGTTTTGGCGACATCGATGGACTTTCCGCGCTTGAGTTCATCCTATCGTCGCGTCTTGCCGACGCCCCAGAGGGCTCATATACGCGCAGACTGTTCAACGATCAGGAGCTGCTCCGAGCCAAAATTAAGGAAGAGGCTGATGAGCTCTGCCGCGCGGAGACTAAGGAAGAGGTAGCTTTCGAGGCTGCTGATCTGACCTACTTCGCTTTGGCACGATGTGTCGCCGCTGGAGTGACTCTTCGGGACATCGAAGAAGCACTGAACAAGAAGGCGAAGAAAATCTCTCGGAGGCCAGGAAATGCAAAACCTCAATTCATGTCCAATAGCAGGACCTCTCAGATACAAGATACACCAAAGATCCAGCCCTCAAAACCTCCCTCAACTGTGGATCCAAATGCTCCTATCGCCATGCGTACTGTGGATCTTTCCGTCGCCACATCGAATGAACGCGCTCAATTACTCAAGCGCCCAGTGCTGAGGTCCGATGAAATGATTGCAAAAGTCAGGCCAATCGTTGATGATGTTCGCAAGAGGGGTGACGCTGCCCTCATCGAGCTTACCGCCAAGTTTGACAAGGCACAGCTCGACACCCCTGTGCTCCTCCCTCCATTTTACCCGCTCGCATCAGCAGCAGCTCAGCAATTAGACCCGGTCGTCCAAGATGCTATTGACGTCGCTTATGCCAATGTGCGCAGGTTCCACGCAGCACAGGTCGACAGTAGCCCGCTGGTCGTTGAGACTATGCCTGGCGTGACTTGTTCGCGGTTTGCGCGCTCAATTGCCCGTGTTGGGCTTTATGTACCTGGAGGGACTGCGGTGCTGCCTTCCACGGCCTTGATGCTTGGCGTTCCCGCACAGGTGGCAGGGTGCGAGGAGATTGTCCTCGCAACGCCTCCTCGCGCTGATGGCAGCGTCTCCCCCGAGGTCCTCTACGTTGCGCACTTGGTTGGCGCGCACGCGATTCTCAGGGCTGGTGGTGCGCAGGCAGTCGCCGCTCTAGCGTATGGCACCGAAACATGCTCAAAGGTCGACAAGATATTTGGCCCAGGAAATCAATGGGTAACAGCAGCGAAGATGCTTGTCCAGAACGACACGGAAGCCCTGGTATCCATCGATATGCCAGCTGGCCCATCAGAGGTATTGGTGAGTACTCCCCTCGACGTCTATGAACGTGGTGCACGCACCGCGTTCGTTGTTCTTGTCCGAATAACGAACGCGGTTCCCCCCCCCCAGGTCATCGCAGATGATTCGTGCAACCCTGCCTTCGTTGCTGCCGACCTCCTTTCGCAAGCCGAACATGGTGTGGACTCGCAAGTTGTCCTTGTTGGCTCTTCCCTCTCGAACGATAGGCTCAGGGAGGTGGAGAAAGAGGTTGATAGACAAGCGCGCGCTTTGCCCCGCGTCGACATTGTGCGGGAGAGCGTGTCGCAGAGTCTTATCGTCAGAGCTTCTGGCCCTGAGGCAGCCCTACAGTTCTCGAACGAGTACGCTCCTGAGCACCTCATTTTGCACCTACAGGGTGCATCGGAGTGGGTGGGGCACGTAAAAAATGCAGGGAGCGTATTCGTTGGGCCATATTCACCTGAAAGGTTCGTTTCCCCGGATGTATGCGCTTTAACACGGCTGAAACCAGGTCTGAAAGCTGTGGAGATTATGCCTCTGGCACAAACCATACTCTCCCTACAAATGGATACGCCCGGCAGTTCAGTGGTGTCAACACACAATCATTCCAGAAACATATTACCTCTCAAGAGGTTACTGCAGAGGGGCTGCAAAAATTGGGTCCTGTTGTCGTTGCACTGGCGGACTGCGAAGGTCTGCATGCTCATGCAAATGCTGTGCGCATACGGTTAGGGATCTAAGTAGACACCGTAGACTTGAGAAAAACGAGACGCCTCTCATCGAGGGTGGTGTGATCCAACACACCTAGTTACTGTGTTTGTTGCCGCTGTGTGCTGCAATAACCTCAATGGAGACGAAGTTAAGTGGTCTGCACTCCTTTAAGGCATAGTGATGGGTAACGTCTATTGTCATGAGGTACTAATGCCCAAAAATGAATAGCGGAGCGAAGAGATGGAGGAAGCTAAGTACGGTGTATGTGTATTAATTGGATCTGTAGAGTGCACGCTTAGCGACTTTGACGATAAGAGGTGTGTCGGGGAATGCAAGCGCCTCGAGGTTCGTGGCGTACTAGAAAAAGCTAAATGTCAGCTCAAACGCCAAGATGTCAGCATACAAAACTTACAGGTGTTGGCACGTCAGCGCCGGTAACCCGCTCAACGGGTGCATCAAGGTAGTCAAAGGCTTCGCTTTCGACTATTTGTGCACAAATCTCACTTCCCACACCGAAGGCAGGGAACCCACCCTCGACAATAAGTAGCCTAAAGCGAAGGCAAGGAGAAATAAACGAAACGCACCAAAGCAAATCAGGATCACTCACCGGTTGGTCTTCTTGACTGATGCCTTGATGGTATCGATGTCAAGAGGACGAATACTGCGAAGGTTGATGACCTCGGCCTTGATCCCCTCTTTGGCAAGGATCTCAGCAGCCTCTAAGCTATGCGTGACCATCTTGCTGTGTGCGACAATTGTGACATCGGACCCCTCACGCTCAACCTTGGCCTTGCCGATGGGGAGTAAGAAATTGTCCGACATGGCATCGGCTGACATGGGAAAGGTGACACCATACATCATCTCGTTCTCGAGGAATACAACTGGGTTAGGGTCCCGGATGGCAGACTGATTGAGAGACGCATGGGGTCACGTACCGCAAGGTGAGCGTCATTGAACACGTACCTTTAGAAGACCCTTGCAGTCCTCGGCACTCCATGGGCTAACGACCTTCAGACCGGGGATTGAGCCGTACCATGCGGCGTAGTCTTGTGAATGTTGAGCACCGACACCAGAGGCTGCACCGTTGGGACCACGGAAGACGACAGGACAAGGGACGTTTCCACCAGACATGTAGTAGGTTTTACCGGCTGAGTTGACGATTTGGTCGATGGCTTGCATTGCAAAGTTGAAAGTCATGAACTCGCAGCTGGAGAAGCCGTCAGATGGGAACAAGACGTCGCAGATGGTTGGCTTACATGGGTCGGAGTCCAGCAAGTCCAGCGCCAACTGCTAAACCAGCGAAACCCATCTCGGTGATGGGAGTATCAACGACGCGCTTCTCACCAAACTTGTCCAAGAGACCTTTTGTGACCTCAAAGTGGAGGTATGAGGTTTGGGTCATGCGGGTGTCATAGAAGCCAAGTACCTTGTAAGCACCGTTATACCGAGCGACCTCTTCACCCATGACGAAAACGGACTCGTCACGCAACATCTCTTCCTCCATGGCCACGTTAAGAGCGTCCCGAACGGTCATCTGTAGGAGGATGAGTTCTATGGAGTACATGGCTACCTGGAAAAGTGCCCACCGAGTTTTCGTTCTGGGTAGCATATCCGCGAGTAAGAGCAGCTCTACGCAAGGCTATTGAAGGGCGTGCGGGGGCATTGACAATTGCTGGAACAAAACGAGAGAAGGCGGCGCGGGCAGTAGCCATCGATTGAGGCTGTTCTTCGACGGGATGGAAAGAGGAAGACGGAGTAACGAAGGAAGCAACTGCAAATTTGGCTTGAACACGGCATTTTCTACTTGCACGCGTTTCACACACGTCCTCATGATCATCGTGGCCGCCTAGTATTCCTCGTAATTTTAACGGGCCCTTGATCTCTCACATGTCAAAGCCAGTAGTACTCGTCACAGGCGCATCCAAGTTTCATCCGTTTACTTCATGTTTTGAGTCCAGCTGATTGGACTCATCAGAGGTATTGGCTTCGCCGTCACCAAATCACTACTTGAAGAGCACAATGCAAACGTTGTCGCTCTCTCGCGATCTAGAACACCTGAACTAGATATACTCATCGAGGCCCATCGTTGTTCCTTGCTCGCCATACCGTGTGATGTGTGAGTCTGTTCACAGCGTCATCAATACCCCCATAGAAAACTGCATACAGCACAGATGAAGAGGCTCAGGCACATGCATTCAGCCTGGCCAAGGACAAATTTGGCCCTGTTCTCAATGGTCTTGTGCTAAATGCTGGCATCTTGGATCCCCTAGCACGAATCAGCGATTCGACTGTCGCCTTGGATGCCTGGAAGCGCCATTTCGATGTCAATTTCTTCTCACTCATCATCGCACTCAAGGTTGCCCTTCCAGCTTTGCGAAGCAACCCCAGCACTGGTAGAGTCATATTCATCAGCTCGGGTGCAGCTACAGGCGGTATACCAGGCTGGGCAGCCTACAATGCTGGAAAGGCAGCAATGAACAGTTTGGCCAGGTATTTTCGTTCCCTGATTAGTTCAATAAGTACACGCTGACAGATATTCTCGTAGAACTTTGGCCAACGAAGAACCTACTATTATTTCGTTGGCATTTGCCCCAGGGAAGGTTGATACCGCTGTATGTAGATCGAAGTTAATCAACGAATAAAATAATCTAACCCTTGTTTGTAGATGCAGGAAACTCTCAGGAGTGCTGGTGCTGCTCATATGGATGAGTCCGACCACAACATATTCATCGACGCTTACCGAGAAGGAACTTTGGTTAAACCATTCGACGTCGCATATGTAATTGCCAACCTCTCTCTCCATGCTTCGTCCAGTCTCAGCGGGTCTTTCGTACGGTACAATGATGAGCATTGTAAAGAGTTTGGAAGGAAATGAAGTAACCTGAATCATGCCAATAGGACATACACACAACTCCGTCCAGTTCACTCTTCCTGTCTTCCTATTCCTTTTAGAACCGAAAGAAAAGAAGTAGTGAAAGAAGCAGCGAGCAAGTCGATGCTTCTTCCATCAATAGTTTTGCTGCCTACAAAGGGTCGCTGGCTCGATGTCCAAGAGCAACCTTGTCCTTTGACCCCCATCTCAGGGATGGCGCAACGACAGGTGAGTAATAAATCTACGCTTCACGTCTTGCTCATTCACTACGTCCATCGATCAAAGGGGATCATTGACGTACATCACCACATGTTCCTCGATGCCCAGGAAAAGGTGAAGAAAAATACGGAAGTGGGCTGGATCACACCCTCAGAAAACCTCCCCTGGCAACCATCATCGAGCATAGCAGCCATGGACGCGATGGGCATACAAACTGCAATTCTCTCGCCACCCCCTCTCGCTTCCGCTGCTCCGAGCGCAGAGAATAGGGAACAAGTAAGAGTCATCAATATGTACGCCGCACAACTTTGTGCGGCGTACCCGGCAAGGTTTGGCTTCTTCGCTGGGCTTCCCTGCTTAGATGATGTGCAAGGTGAGGACTTCCCTGAAACGTTACGTTCACGGAGTGATTGCCGTTTCCTGACACCATTCATCGCAGGTGCTGTCAGCGAAATCGCCTTTTGCATGGATCACCTTGCTGCAGATGGCTTCGCTCTCCTTTCTTCCTACGGAGTAGGAAGCACGGCCAGTAAGATCCGTGCAGCGTTTATTCATCCTGAATACTTTACTTTTTCTTCGATTGACAGGATATATAGCAGACGATCTATACGACCCCATCTGGGATGAACTGAACAGGAGGCATGCAGTCGTTTTCCTTCACGGTGCACAAACACCTTCCTCAACGCGCTATCCTCACCCCTTCCTTGGGCTCCCGATTAGCGAGGTAGGTGCAACCCCTGTCGATCTCAGATCACCGCTGAACAAACGAGATTCACACTAGGTTCCGAATGAGACTTACAAGGCCGCCGCTCATCTCGTCGTCACCGGCAAGAAACATCGATTTCAAAACGTCAAGATCATTCTTGCACATCTAGGGGGGAGCACGCCGTTCTTGGCCCCTCGTGTAGCAGTCCTGTCGCACCACATGGGGTGCACCCTTACCCCTGAAAGAATTCTCGAAGATTTTCAAAGTTTCTACTACGAAACCGCCCTCAGCTCGCACCCAACAACACTTGCTGCTCTGGAGGCTTTTGTACCACCTGATCATATACTCTTCGGCAGTGACTACCCTGGTACAGCCGTCGCTCGTATTGTCGGGAAAACATACTCATGATGCAAAAATTCAGCGGTCAGCACCACGATGTCCGAATGGTATACCAAACATCTGCAGGAATACTATGCCAGCAAACCGTTCAAGCTAGACTGCATCCTACGAGACAATACGCTATCTCTTTTCCCGAGGCTCCGGCAACTGGAGGCGGGCACGGTCTGTGGTGTTTCGTTGTAGCTGAAGAGCAGACGGTTAGAACCGTATCAGTGCCAGCTCAGAACACGCAGTAATCTCGAAAAACATGCATTGTACGGCGTACAGATGATAGGTTACGTTAGTCAACGATAAACCGAGGGAATCTACTCGTATATATAACGAATTGCTGATAGATGTCTATACGCCGAGCCTGAAAAAACAAACATCTTAGTGAATGGGGAAGGTGTGAAATGGAGAAGTAAGCACCTCCGTTTAGTGTGCTCATAAACAAGGTAGGAGATTGAGACTGAAGGCACAACCTGTCAAGAATACCAGTCAGCAAAACGAGTTCCCGAAGGCAGATACAAAAGCCAGACCTTTGCCAAAGTCGGGAATAGTCCACGGTAAAACCCTCTCCAACCATCGCGCTGGTACGTCTTCTGGGCTACATCCCACACACCCGTATAGCGCTGCGGATGACCTGAGGAACCTGAGGCTTGCAATCGTGTGCGGACCAGATTCAAAGGGTAAACGCTCGTGGCTCCGACGCTCCCCGAAATGCTTCCAAATGCCAGGAGAGCAAGCATGCCGGGCTCGTCTCTTCCAGTTGAACGCAAGTACGTTAGTTTGAGTGCTTCAAATGTGCTCATATCGATAGCAGAGTAACTGTCAAGAAACGAAAATTCGAAATGTATCCTGACGAGCCTCACTGATGACCACGTACGGAAAAACTCCGACGAGACCAATCTGTGATTGGTTCAGCAGAAGTGGTGTAAGACTGAAAGTGGAAGACTAACAGACAATCCACGATAGAACGCCCTGAGACCTCCTAGCTGCCAGACATGTTGCGCCGCAGCTGCAAAGCTTCGCTTTTGGCCGCCAGTTGTACTCATCATTTGGGTCTGTCAAAAGTTACATCAGCAAGATGAACCGGTGTCTGAAGTGGTTGCATACCTTCAATGTTTCAATTGGGTATATACCTACATCTCCATAAGCATACAAACACAATGGAATAGTTCTTGACTCACTGAGCTGACTAGATATTCCACCCATGCCACCAGACAAAAAGCGACTGGTACCGCTAATATCTCGCGGGTCTTCAACATGGTCCCAATGTTTAGCAAAGGCGCGTTTCTGTTGTCCGACACTGAGCGTTAGATGCATGATGTGTAAATGTCAAGAAAACGAACAGCCGTCTCATAGGCCATGAACTTTATAGCAGACTCTGGGAATATCTTCATTACAGAGAGTCCGTTGCCCGTCCAGAAGGCCAAGACACCGCCTTCAGCATATATGCGCGCTACAGCACCACCTATAGCCTTCAAGCCGCCGACGCCAGGTTTAGGGCCCAAGGCAGTCCCTCCCATCTCAGGAGGACGAGTTATCAGGAAAACTTTGAGACGATCAAATGGGGCCGTACACGTCCGCGAAACTGTTCAAAAACATGGCTTCAGCAGCTGCTAGTTCCAGGTGTCGAATTATTTACCGGCACCAGCCATACCACCCGCTAGCAAGAATTTGACTGCCGTGTGGCCCTGTAGCCAATCACGATGTTCCTCCGGTTCCTCTTCAAACTCGCCCTCGTCCCCATTAGTAGAAGTAGAATCTTGTGGGGTCCAGAACGACGGCAATGGCGGGGGCTTGTCCTCTGCGCTCAGACTGACATCACCTTCCATGGGTCAAAGGAATTGATGGCTGCAACTCAAATGAAGTGACAGAACAGCAGACCTTCCATAGTCACCCTGGCTGGTCCCCTTCCGTCATCTCCCATGAACTTTTTGACCTCATAGTATCGGTAAATCTCGGAAGTGGAGGCTTTCCGAGGTAAAAGTAATAGAAAATCCCGGAACTCTCGGAAGTTGATAGCATGGGAGTGGGGTGATAAGGATAAGAACGTCATGAACTCCGTCAAGTCAAAGGCTGAGAGGCTAATGCCTGTATATTCTTGAGTACAATCATAATTCATAGCGTCGGGACGACCCACCGGCCTTTCTCAGAGCAATCTGGAGTTCTTCCGAGTCCAAGTGGCCATTCCCGTCCAGGTCGAGTTCGTCATGAAAGACACTCCATAGTTCTATTCAAAGAACATTGAAAAGGGATGCCAAAGAGATGTATGTTTCACATCAAACGCTCACCAGCTTCCTTTGCTTCCGCATACTTCCGGAATTCCGGCCATCGTATGTGGGTCGGCCGTTCGTTGGATATATGACCACCACATCGCCCCAAGAGCTCGTCTTCGTAGATCCTCCGCATGTCCGCAGCCTTTTCCGGTGTTAGCATCTCGTCAGGTAGGATACACCGTGCAGCCGCGGTTTCCGAGCCATGGAATCCTGAATTGGGCAAACGCTTCCAGAGGTCATAGAGTCTCCGTTCCCGAATTTCTTTTGCCTCTTGTCCACGGAACTCGAGAAGGCTGTGAGGGATATCGTGAGGCGGAGGGTCTGACCTAAGCCTTGGAATGAATGGGCGATCCTGTGCACCAGAAAAACATGCTTCGTAGATTTCACGTCCAGTCAGGTGAGGCCGTGAAGAACCCTCGACCGTCGACATAGCTCCACCGAATGAAAGCTTTATACTGCGATCCCAAGGAGAGATAACGAATCGCAGTCAAAAATGTAAGAGAGTAGACTCAAAGAGGCATTGTCGTTGCAACTCGAACTTGTCGATGCGCTGCTTCAATGTGGTGGAGCTTTTCTTGGACTGTTTGCTACTGCTTACTTACTTACAAGTTACATTGAACGCTGAAGCCTACATTTTAAACGTCGAACTGTCATTATACGACATGCACACAACATCGCGAATGTTCCTCCATAGTAATATAATATTAGCAGGGAAATAAAGATGTAAATAACTACTGGTTCCTTCGCTCGATTACCGGATTAACGATGGATCGTACCGCCTGAAAGGATGTGGTTGTATAAGTACAATACTACACTCGTATAATCGGAGATTCATAGTCCCAGGAGACAAACAAAGGTGGCAAACTAGTGGCACAAAAGAGAGCTCTCATGACCGACATAAAAACGTGGATACAACCAGCGATCCCACGCGCTTCAGCCCCTGCGTTAGCGCCTCACGAAGTGATCTAGGCTTTGAGTTTCCGGGAAGAATAGCCGGGAGCGTTTCTACTCTCGTTCGTGCATGTTCAACGGAGGCCGCCTTGCTGGGAGGCTCAATCTTGACTGTCACGGCATGACCAGAACGGGAAATGTTCTCAGTCCACTTTTCAGAGTACAAGGTAGAAGGGGAACGAGTATGCGCCGGTGTGACAGTCGAGGCCAATATGGAAGCATATTCATAATGAGACGGTGCATCACGACCGACGTGGTATGAAAGTGCAGGATACTCATGTGTCGACAGCGACGACGGAGGCGTAGGCAGAGCACCCTTGCGTTGATCAAAGAAAGGTCGCGTAGGATCAGGTCCGAGCGGCGGTACTATCTGCTTCATCTCGCGACTTTCATGGGCTGGGACATCCTGCACTGGAATCTCGGGAAGCGGTCGGGAAGGGCGCGGCAGAGTCGGCAGTCGTGGGGAAGGTAGAGGTGGGGCAGGTAATGGTGGGGAATTACGTGCCTACGGGCGTCGATTACATTGAATTTAAGCTAAACCAGAGGAAGGAAAGAACACCCACCGTGTATGTTACGACAGTGGGTGAATCACATCCCGATTCAGTTGATCTTGATTTCTGACGTGGAAGAGGGGGCGTTGGTGGACGATATTCCTTCCGAGAATTCGGTCCCTAGACAACAAATCCACAGCAATAGATTACTCACTGTTTGGACCCTACGTTTGCCTCCTGGTCGTGTCCAGGGTGTGGGAGAATGTGGGCGAGATACCGGATCGGCATCGAAACTTTCGCAAGGGGAAGGTGGAGCAAACGTGTAGCTTCTAGATGTCTCAAACTCCTGTAACTATGTGAGCATTGCCACATTGGTAACTTCGCTGAGCACTGCTGCCCACCGTGCTGGCCGGAGACTGCCGCAAAGGCTCTGCCTCACCGTCGATGTCACTTGAAGGCTCCTCGTGTGTCGAAAAATCGACCACAGTATTGATGGTCGGTAGAGTTGAACGTCGCTCTCTGGAAACTACCCTGTCGATAACGTCGCGCCAGTCGTCGGGGAGCTGAACAATGCTGCATTTAGTAGCCTTCTTTCGTGGAAAAGCTACTGTCTTACCGGCGGTCTATCAGCTTGGACTGGGGAGTTAGAAGAAACTGAGGAGAGGGAAATCTGCCTGAATGGCGCTCCCGGAGACGATGGGGGAGAAGGCGGCGGCGATGGAATGAATTTCGGGACAGGTTTCCTGTGGCTCATTGAACGCGCAGGCTCCGAGTGAGACATGGCGGTTGATCCCAGTAGCTCACACCAAACGCCGAGGCCACAATCGAACACCGAGTTGTGAAGCCACTGGTTTTGGGCGGGCCAATTCTATGCTAGAAACGTAGCTTTGTCGACTGGATCAAGAAGAACAATTATTATAGCGGGTAATGAATGGAAAGACATAAACAGCCCTCATATAGAGAAGGGGGGCATGCTTCAAGCCTGTCCGCAGGCGGTAGTCATTCAGGTAACCTGCCTTCAGGTCAACGGCCACGTTGAAGGCAGGACGCTCATGAAGGGACCTATCAGCGCGGCTCACCTCATGTTTTCCATAATTGTGCAGTGCTCGCGAACAGCCGCAAGGTGGACCTTGATCGCGAGAACTACGTATCTTCGAAGCACTAAGAGGGTATCGCTCGTGAAGTGATCTCCAACACATCACGACAGCCTACGAAGATCGTACACCATGCCAGTGAATTGGAACATATCTGTGCCGGCAAGCGATTGTTGAAGCGAGAAGCGAGGTTCCTGATCAACATGAGTATAGGTTCAACTATTCATCAACTCTAGGCACTCATAGATGAAGTTGAATCTCGATGAACAAGCCCTTGAAGCTTTGCAGTGAAGCACTGGGAGGTAGTTCCAGATATGGCATGTTCTGTAGAATGAAACTTGCGCTGTTTCGTAAGAGTACCAAGTTTTTCCATCTCAAGCTCGCGTGCTTCAAATTGTCGTCTGTCACAAACGACCTTCCAATCCAACGAGAAATGCTGAGAAGCGTTGAGGCATTAGAATACGTTCCTCGGTCAACCCACCAATTGCGATGAAATGATTAAAGAAAAGGGCCATGAACATTCGCAGGAGATTGTGGTCATTAGACGGAAATCTGCGTATGAAGCCAGCAAATTGGCTTGGATTTGGCAAAGTATATGCGTGTACATATGTATTTCATTAGATGGCGTAAGAATTGGGACGAAAATGTTGTGTCAACCAAAGAAATTTTGCAGTGTTGGGTAATCGTGAAATCAGGGGTATCGTCTCGCTATCGATGTGAACAGAATCCAAGTGGCGAAAGGCACCAAAACCAGTTAAAGAGCGTTGTTCCGAGGTAACGCAAAACATTGTGCGAGACATTAGGCGAATGCCGAGTGCGTCTCTTAGGGTTAATAAGCACGTATCGTCATAGCCCATGAAGAGGACAGACCACGGATTGTCAAAGCAACGAAGACTTCTCCTGGACAAGTTCGTCAAGCCTTTTCATATCGTGATCACGTGACCGAGAGGGCATTCGCATCTTCTTCTTCCAGTCACGAACCCACACCCATAGGGTTAGACGTTCGTGACCAACAGACCTCGTCCTGACTAGTTGCGACGAAGGTGACTTCGATACAAGGGCACGCAGCCAATCGCGCCCCAAAATAGGTGCAAGTGACAGGAAGGACAAGAATACGAGCTTGAGAATGATGTCGGGGGAAGCTAGCAGTGATGAAACTGTTTGGTGGCCGGGCGACGGCGCGGACGCTACTGTTTGAATGATATCACCGATCTGGAGAAACGTTTAGTTGTAGACTTTCACGCAAAAGAAACACCAACCTGGCACGTGACCGCTGTCCAGGGTAAACAACCGATGAGTGCGCCGAGGAGACAATCAGACAATGGTACACCGCACACGCCGCAAGCGATGTTAATTCCCGACCAAGGCACAACACCAATGAGGCGTAATATCGACAAACGGACCCACGCTGGCGATCTTGGTGTCGAACCTGTGACCAAGCCGGATTCACCTTCCAGGGCATTTCGCGTCATGTCCAGTGCACGCGGGAAGAGACGGCTCAGGACCGGTGCTAGGGGCATACATAGAAGGGTAGCAAACACGGATCCGATAGTTGTCAAAAGTGACAGAAGTAAGGTGGCCAGTAATGGGTGGAACAGAGCACCAGCCAATACATTCTACGACGAGATATTCAGTTACGGATTCTGGTTAGTGGTGGTAAGGGTTTACCCAAATAACACTCCCGGGAATGGACCATGCATGTTTCCAGGTCGCAGTAACAGACAGGACACCGATGACATGGGCAAGGGGACCAGCTCCGCTTTGAGAGTATTTCTGGAGCTCTTGACCGAGTTCAGCCACCTCGGAAAGTGTGCGGGGCCAGGTGACAGATATGGGTAACGAGTAAAGTGACGAAAACACGATTGCCGTCGAAAGCGGAAAGAGAAGGAGGACTAGTAATATAGGTGCACGAGCCTGGTGAAGACGTCAGACGGTGTTTGGCATTGAATACAGAAGGGGTTACAAATACTGACAGCAGGAGTATGGGCCCACCAACGATGTGATTTGGGGTCCTTCTCGTTTGAAAGCCCACCGAACGTGGACTGTGAAGATGCTGAAAGAGGCAACACCAAGTCATCCTCGCCAATCGAGTGTGGAGATGAGGGGGTTGACCAGTTGATGGAGTGCTGCTTGGGCACGTGCAGTAAATCAAAACACTTGGAAGCTATCACAGCAAACATGGAAGGCTGGGACAAGGCCGAGGAAGAGGTGCGCGAATGGGGATCGTCGGGTGGCTGGAAAACAACAGGGGAGGAAGGTTCCGAGTTTTGATGAACAGGGAGGACCAAGGAGGAGGAACGACGTCTCCCAAGGGTGTTTATTGACAACGGAGGACGTACGCTCGTGGAGGATGCGCGACTTCGATTAGGCGGAGGAACAACCAACGACATTCGGACAGTAGCCAGAAGTGAAACGAGGTGGTGTATATAACGAGCACAGTGTTCAACTATGCATCACAAAAATCGGCCTACTACATAATTACCATTTCGTAGACCAAACACGGCATCTCGGCATGCTCATCATGACACAGCTATCCCATCACATCCTCCGTCGGATCGAAATCCAGTCCCAAGTCGGGGACAGCCTTACAGTAATTTCAATCCAGTACGATACTGCTTGACTTACTTTTTGACGTTGTTCAGTAAGTCACTTACTTCCGGTTTCACGCCCGTAACTAGGTCAGCATGACTCCATATTCCGAAGTGTCCGCATTGAATGACGCGTGACTCATGAGTCGAGTGCCAAAGATGATTGCATATAGGTTTACAAAGCATGGCATGGGCTGTACTACGTAGGTTTTCGATCCAGAAAACGAGCAAATCGTCGTCTTGTTTTCAGTGTGCCCTCCGGCTCTCCTGAATGACAGCACCAAGTTCTTCTAACTTGCGCTTTGACCGCAACAATGTACCAAGCTGATTGCGCGATTAGCATGTCAGCTACTATACAAGCTTGTATCTCCCTTCCAGTTAGAAGCTTACCCGTTTCTTGGTCAACTTTCGTGCCTTTTTATCCTGTAAAAACTCGCTCAGGACACGCACGTGTACCATAGATTCCAAGATCATACCTTGGAGTTTCTCAACAACTCCATCACTCGTCGTTCATAAGGAGAGAATCCCGCGACCTCGCGAATGACGGACCGCACGAACTTGTTTTTGGTGGATTGGATACCTTTCCGCTGACTTGGGCGGGAGGTCTTCGGAAGAGCGGTTGTGGGGTGGCCTTTGTTCAGGCCGTACCGGAGGTCTATGGAATCAACCAATCAACCACTCTTCCAGGTCCATTCAAAAACAGACTCACTGCTTCGTACCATGATCTTGACAGTCTTGAGGATGCTGTTCCTACTAATGTCCAAAGCTTAGTATGACAGTCACTGTGGCCGTGAGTAATGTGGCTGTGGCCTGTGGCTTGTATCTGTACAGTTTATTCCTCCACCCTAATTGAATTTCCACGTTCCAAGCAACATCAAACAAACGCTGACTTATTCCAGCTTCTTTGGCCCCTGAGCCTGATACTCACAAATAGACTGTATTCGAGTGATTTCTAAAAGTCATACAGAAACTCGGCGATACTCGACTCAAATGAGGTGTCCGACATCTTTGATAAACTGCTTAGTAACGTCTGACAATCATCCCCCTGCCCATTTTTCTTGCAGCTGCAGCGGTTGGGTCATCTTGATCCTTGGGCATCGAACCGGAGGTTGGAGACGTGCGAGCGGAGGATGGTAGGTGGATAGGTGTAGGAGGCCGAAGCAAATCGATGGATTGCTCACCTCTGACCTGATGTCTCCGTGCATCATTATCCTCCTCCTCCTCCTCCTCCTCTTCGTCATCGTCATCCTCCACTGCGTCCTGCCAATAATAACTGATGTCACTTATGAGTCAAAGAGTTCGATTAAATAGTCCTACCGGATCGAAATCCTCCATTTGTCTATCACCTTCTTCCTCATCCTCATCGATATCATCATACTCCTCATCGTCTATCCAGCGTCCCCGCCAGTCCACCATGTCTAACTCCTCCGGACTCTGAGGTCTCAGACGCAACCACTGCATCCGCGGTCCAGATTTAGCTCGCTCGCTCACTTTGAACCCGTAGACCCGCGGCTCGTAAATGTGTCCTTCCGGTCTCTTCTGACCTCCATGTGGATTGGGATTTACGAAACCTGAACGCCGTGAAGAGCTGTTCCCAGAATCGGGAGAACGTCCAGGCGACAGCGAGGATTCGGCAGATGATGAGAGTTTCCAATAAGGTGCGGGAGCAAGCTCACGATAGCTCTGAAAGAACAAATGTGCGAATGTAGTCCCAAAGAATGCCCCTGCATTCCTCAAACTTTCGTCAGTCACTGGGTTTGCGGCGGCACAATGGAAAAGAGTCAGACCATCGACCCCTTGAAAGCGGCTGCTCGGGGGACCATAGATATCGTTACAATTTGGACAGTAGAGCTTGACCGTATCAATTCCGGGAAGATCGGAGCGACCGCAAGGAACAACATTGCATCCCACACAGTAAACCCGCGGACAGACGCCGAATGCAGCACTCTCGTATTTGTCGACCTGCAAACAGTGAGATCGGGACGGATCAAACGGTGATGTTTGGGCGGAGACAGACCATGGCTTGCAAGCCGGCGCGTGTAAGGATGTACCGCTGATGCACGAGTCCATATAAAAGTTCAGCGGATGCCTCGACTATGGAGACATCCGGGATCTTTGAAGTATCTTCATCTAATTACAATCAACAGTAACGATAAGTTGCAAACATGAGTCGACGGCCAAACATACCTGGCTCAACGTCCAACACCATCTCCATCGCTTCCTTCCAAAAAGGCACCATGGTATTCAAACCAGTAAGGTTGAAATCATCTTCGATAAAATCCTCAGACACTTCACAAAAGTACTCGTGGCCGGGTAAAGAACAGAACCAACTGATCCACGTGAGCGTAGATGTGGGTGTAGATGATGCTGGTGAAGCCATGAGGCAATGCCATGAAAATTAGCATTGGAAACAGAACTCACTGTACCCCTCCTCCACTTCTTCCATTACTTCATCTGCCTCGCCATTTCCACTGACAACGTCTTCTTCGAGCTCCACCTGTGCTTCAACCTGCTCTTGTGGGCGTGACATAGTTCGCGCAGCTCAAACAAGCTGACGGTCAAAGACCGTAACCCGCTCCCATCCGTTCCCCGATCGGGCAATGCGAACATTCAAACTCCGAACCATGCAGTGTCTAGGTAGTACTGCCAGTGGTTCGACGATGGATATTGTCGATTCCTGTGAGGCACATAGCTTAACATACGCCTACATTGTTGGGAAGCGATCAGACAGGGTTTGTTGTACACAGATCCTCATGAAGCCTGGAAACTGCACGTCATCTGCTCGCTCACACGGCCTGCCCAGAACGAGGACCCCATGATGACCAGGAGCAATAGCTGCCCGACGACCCAGCTAAGAGTGACATATAGCCAAGCTTTCCATCCCTCTAAAGCATCTACTTCTGCCGCGAACGTGCTCACAGTAGTCAGGCACCCACAATACCCATCACCCAAGCCCTGGAGTAAGGAGCACGCGTTAGGAGAAACAGCGGAGGGTACGCCCTGCAGAACGTGGAACAAGCCAAGAAGCGCAGTTCCTAGCGCATTGGCGGTGAAGGTGCCTAGGGGAAAGAGCTTGATTCGATGATTTAAATTTATCGAGAGCAAATATCTTGTTAATGTTCCTGGGTATGAGAATAGGAGTGCTGCAGTCGCTTGGTGTCGGTAATTGGCAGGTAAGCGGAAATATGCAGGGAAGGTGGCAGCATAGGTCATGACAGATATGACTGTGAGGGTGTAGCGCACGTTTTTGCTTGGTGGTCGCAGGGCTGGGAAGTGTGGTATAATCAAGCCAGAGATGTGCACCCCGAACAAAAGGGAAGCCAACGATAACACGAGGGTGACCCAGGTTTTAGTGAAACCATCTATGACCTGTAGACGTAATAAGGCTAGATGCTTGAGGATACATAAGCTGTAATAAACTTACATCCCGAAGACCCGCTCTATGGAACTGTCCGGTATTCACCCACGAGCCAAACACGTCTACTTGCCAACCTGAAAATGTGGTCAAAGATCCACAGAATCCTGTGGAGCGATCTTGAGTCAGGAATTGAGGTACCAAAGGGTGCGGCGACCGATCTGACCTGTGGTTACTGCTGTGTATAAGGGTCCATAGCTCCAGGCGATTCAATAACCAATGCAACTATAGTAGCAAAACCTTGCTTACAATCTACCGAAGGGAGCTTTCATGCCCAGACCGATTCCCATGATAAAGCAGCCAGTCGCTTGAATGTAAGCCAACGGAAATATGCTCTGGCCACTGTACGTCACCAGAGCTTGTAAACCGAGCCTCGAGAGTACGCCGAGGATCGAAGCTGGCATAAGGAGAGCAAGGATGTGAATAGAGTATGGGCGGTAAATTTTAGAAGGCGGTAACTCTTCCACGTCGCCGGGGGGTTGGTCAATAGTAGCGAGAGAATCCGCACTGGCAACGGTCTGGTGGCGAGCGATGATGGTGCCAACATTGGGGTGGTGCTCTGTTGAATGGGTTAATGGCATTTCATCTCCCACTGAGGTAGCACCAAGATGGCGAAGGACAGAAGTTTTGGGGTTTGAGGAACTTGATGGCTGCTCCTGAAAGATAAGTTGAGTGACAGGAGGAGGGTGTTATGCTTTACATACCTCAGCTGATTTCTCCATATACGCCGGCAAACCTTATTATCACCGATCAGTCACCCTCATACTACTTGCTTGTTCAATTTGCAAGAAATCACTGTAGCTCTCTGACAAAGTATTATCTATATGGCCAAAATACATCTTCTTCACATTCTAAGACACTACATAGTCAAACCTGGCCAATCCATGTATCTTTCGTCGAGCTAGCACAAACGACACGACAAGAGGAAAAGTCACGGAAGTGATGGTTTCGGGCGTCTAAGCACGTATGGGAACGTTATGGGAGAGTGACAGGCCTTCCCGAGTTGGGATAGGGCGGAGACAGCTCTGCTGGCCAGATACTGACCGACCGGGGTGTGCCGAGACTGGAAGCAAGACCAGCCCGGTGTGAAGGCGAAGACGTGGGCTGCGAGAAAAAACGGCGCACCCAATCCAACCGAGGAAGGCTGAGCCCGGGAATGTATAACAAGAAGAAGGAGAAACAAGAAGGTTTTCCACATGTAACGGAGCTAAAAGTTCTAACGAGCGTCAATAACGAAGAAAAGCATCGCAGGACCAGCGACCCAAAGCTTTAACCACATCCGGAGGAACTCCTGCAAGAAGCAACTCTGTGGTACCTCCAATACGGAACGAGTGACCGGTGATGGAGGGGATGCCTGCCGCTGACCAGATCATGTCGCAGCGTGCCACGAGTTTCTTTTTGGTGAGACAGCGCCAGCCACGAGGGGAAAAGGGGAATGTTTGGAGGACCTGATGATTGGAGATGGCGGCAATGGGATCTGATTGGCCACACTGACAGCAGATACAAACATCCTCCCCTTTGTTTTTCGCTACCTCAGTGAAGGGTAAATGACACTTCCGGGAGCCATTTTGATTGAATGCAGGAGTGAGGTGGTGTCGACAGACCACAAACAATGCTTTGAAAAACTTTTCCCACTGGGACAAGATTTTGCCCAGGCAGCATTGAGCCCACATGGCAAAGCAAGCCGCAGCAAAGCAACAGGCATTGAAAGGGTCAGAAAGAACCATGAAACATGCTAGTAGTAAAAGTGTTGCTTGAGTGATTGGAGGGTGAGGTGGCCTCTTAGAAGATGCTGGAGCCAAGTTTTTGATGCTGTACAGAATATACCGAAGTCTGACGCCCACATAATGTAGTGCTTTGGTACCATAGTATATGGACAGCTGAGTTTGACAAATAGCCATGGCTCATCACCCCCTTATGTAACAAATTAGGGAAGACAACAGTGCGACCAATTGTGACATAATTGGGAAAGCAACAGGAATGTTGGGCCATTGGGGGAATACTGTAGGTGACTCGGCATTCTACCTATGAGCCAATGGGTTAGGTTGGTTGCTATTCCACCAATGTGCCTACAGAATAGTTTTTTGTCAAATCCAGGTTCAATCCTGGAATTCCCAGATAATCTGGAGCATGTGGAAAGGTGGAGTCAGTCGGGAATCCCTGAGGGGGGTTGGAGGGGTAAGGAACTTTGGCTTCAGCTTATGTGCTGCACCCCTGTACAAGTTCTGTCCCTTAATTTCAAGGCAGAGGGTCAGAAGACAATCCTAAGGTCAACTTAAGGACTGAAGGGGGTTTCAGAGTGAAGTAGAGACTTTGCAGGATAGAACAGGATTTAGTTGATATTCGAACTAAGGAAATATTGGAGAGTACAAGTGGGTTTATATACTGAAGAGTCCGGAAGATATAAAACTGTTAAAGTATGTCAGACGAGTTGGGGTTTCGGGTTTCGGGAACAAGGTAAGGGATGAATTGGAATGGCATCAGAATGGTGGAATAATAACTGAGGGCAATGGCGCAATAATTGTGAAGCAGGGGGAAAGGGAATTATTGATAGGAACTGTAGATGTCAAGGAATGTCAAAGGAAAGAGACATATGTCAAGAGATAGCTGAGATAGGAATATGAAAGTCTGGGATGGGAATGCAAAAGTCTGGGATGGGAAATATGGGGTTCAAAATGTCCAATGAAGGAAAAATCTTCTAAGGTAAAGTTCAAGACTTGGGATTTGGGATTTTATCATAAGGGGCTGGAATTGGGTCAGATGGATTGGGAAAGTTTCAGGATGTGACAGTATCCCCCTCTTAGGCACAAACCCTTGAGTGCCTGGATAGGAGTCCATAATGGGAAATAGAAGTATGGCAAGTTTGGCTGGTGGGCGTCGGAGTGGAAGGGAAAGGAGAAGGGCAGATGGGAAGGAAGGTCAGGGATCAGATGGGGAGGATGGGGATGAGGAGGGGGGTGAGGAGGGGGGTGAGGAGGATGGGGATGGGGAAGTAGTGTAGAACATCCCATGGGTCTCCTTGTGTAACAATTAGTGTAGTTTTGTTTTGACGAATTGTAAAATGTATTTCCACCCTCATCCAAGAGACTTAAGGGGTCCGGACTTCATGGGATATGCGGAGTGGAAGTCTGAGACAAGTTCCAATGTGTGAGCAAGTTTGGTCATGAGGATCCAGGAAGTTTCTTCATCAGTCCCTTCATAGCCCGCCCACTTTACCAGGTACAGGAGCTGGCAATTCCTGCATCGCCAGTTGATTTTGGAGATTTTGTATTCAGGTTCTCCGTTGACTTCGACTGGGGGAGGTGGAGGTTGGACCCAATTTGGGATTACGTTCAGAGTTGCGGGTTCCAACTGGGAGACATGGAAGATGGGATGGACGGCATGCTGACAAAATACAGTGAACTCTGGAACCGGAACAACAAACTCCGCATCTCTGGAACGTTGGAGTCCACACCTCCGCATGTCCAAAATGCCGGAATTCCTACCCCCGCTCTGCTGCCAGGCAAAACTGCTCAGAGTCTTGGTATCCACTTGGAATTGATCCAGAATTTGTGCAGACGTGCAGACCCTTATTGTATTCCATCATCCTTTGCTTTTCATCGTTCCCGAGCCTCTGGGGATGCTCTGTCACTTCCTTACATTGCTTAATCCCAAATTCCTCTTGTTCCTGTTCCTATTCCCTGATTATCATTAGCGAGCACTTCTCTGCCCACTCTGTTATATATATATATATACTTAGTTTTCACTTTGGATTCCTCAGTCGTTCTTTGCCCCTCTTTGGCAGTGGCTGAGGTGAGTTTACTTATACCTATTTGCTACTCCTAGCTAATCCCTAGTAGTCTGGGTAATCACTGCCCTCTTATAGGTGAATATAGTTGTTCTTTGCCCCTCTTTGGCAGCAGCTGAGTCTGGGCAATCACTGCCCTCTTATAGTTTTTGTCAGGTTATGAGCCCCACTAGTGCATACTAGTGGAAAGGAAACCTCTCCAGAATGACTCAACTCTTGCGCAAATCCCTCAGTGCACATCTGGATACACTCCGAACCCTCAGAACTTCTACCATGTCATCCAATACAGCGTCCGTTAACACTCCCACATGCCCAACTCTGATCAGTCCCTCAAACTTCCAAATCTGGAAACTTCAGATCACGGCGAAACTTCGCAGAGAGAAAGTCCTAGGTGTAGCCCTGGGAACTGACACCTGTCCAACCACATTTCCTGGCACCCCAGGAACCACCACCACTGTACCTGTTCCTGCCACATCCTCCAGTGTTCCTGATTCCTCGACCGTTTCCCTTACCTCATCCAGAACTCCGACGACCTCCAGCACAGCCACAACAGAGGACATTCGGAAATGGACAGAATGAAATGAGAGAGCGCACGGAATCATTTAGGACAGCATCAGCAATGCTCTTTTGCTCAAGACGCAGATGTATACCACTGCCAGGACCCTCTTTGACACACTCCTATCTATTCTGTCAGTAATCAACCCTAAGTACCAGATGGTTCCAGCCTTCCGGCCTCAGAACCACATCAACATAAGTTCAAATGCTTCCAGCTGGAACCACCTCAGAACCACTATGTTCTGAGACTGCTTCCGAAATTCTCGTGCTCCTTCCAGAAGCGGAAGCACTGGAACTGTGACCACACAACCCTTGTGTTCACTTAGCCTTTTTAACTTTCCATTTACTGCATCTATTACTACACTTCATATTCTTCCCTCAGGTTCATTCCAGGTAACATAATACGAGTATACCTCTGCCCATAGTATATATATTTCTCTTTAGTCTATTAGCACCTCAGTTGTTTCCGTCCATCTAGACAGTGGCTGAGGTGAGTTCATATCTTAGTTTTTATTCCTAGCTAATGTACTGTAGCTTTGGGAAACTCCTGCCCTCTTCTAGGTAAATGAACTAGTCGTTTCCATCCATCTAGACAGCAGCTGAGCTTTGGGCAACTCCTGCCCTCTTCTAGATTCTGTCAGGTTATGAGCCCCATTGGCGCAAGCTAACGGCACACTCAGCAATGACTCAATTCCATCTCGCACTTCCCTCAGTGCACACTAGTTCTCCTCAGAACTCACTTCCAGTTTCAACTCCAACCGAAACACTCTACCTGCACCATGTCACCCTCAGACACTGTCCGCACCAAAGAAACCCTCACAGGACCAAACAATTATGAAATCTGGAAGGTCTGGATCTTGGCAAAACTACATGCTGAAAAAGTTTTTGGTGTAGTCTCAGGGACCGATGCACAGCCTGTCCCCTCATCACTCGTTACCTCATCTGACATCCAAGAATGGCAGGAACATGACGAGAAGGCTCATGGCATCATTCAGCTACACATCTCAGATGCCCTCATGAAAACTCACAATGAGACAAGCTCCAAGAAACTCTTTGACACTCTTGTCAAACTCCATGAAACCCCAAACATCTCCTCTGCCTTTTACCTTTTCCAACAACTCTTCAGTAGCACATGGGGTGGGAACTCTGCAGTCTCTGAACACATCTCCACACTTTGCACCATTGAGTCTTGCCTTGCTGGGATGAAATTCTCTGTCGATGACAAAGTACTCTCTTTCATCCTGCTCAACTCCCTTCCCAAAACCTCAGAATGGGAAATGTTCAAATCCTCTGTTGTCAATACCGTGAAAGACAGCAAACTCACATTTGATGCCATAGAACCATGCATCACTGCTGAGGACTTCCGCCTATACCCTTCCGGCCATTTTGAGTCAGCCTTGAAAGCCTCCTGGCCCAGAACCTCCAAGCCATCCACTCGCCCCTCAAATGCCAATGCATGGTGTAAACACCACCTCTCCACCACTCACAACACCTCTGATTGCAACACCTACAAGAAGTGGGTCTCAGAGCTGAGGAAAGGCGGTTTCAGGAAGCCAGAGAAGGGAAAGGACAAGACAAATGCTGCAGAGGAAACACTGGATCCTCTGGAAGTAGCAAACATAGCTAATGAACATATATCCAAGTTAGCAATGGAACAGATTCATGCTTACCTCTCATCTGAACCAAATGAAAGTGGGAGAAACAATCTGATCATTGACTCTGGAGCATCTTCACACATTGTACCTCGATCCTGGTTCTGTACCTACCAACCACTGCATCCTCTTTGACCAGTAACCCTTGGAGACAACTCTAACACCATGGCCATTGGAATAGGCACTATACCACTCATCTCACAAATCTCTGGGAAGAATTATGAGATAATGCTATCAAATGTCCTTCTGATTCCGGAGTTCTGAATTTCCCTTATCTCAGTAAACCGACTTGCCTCTGTAGGTCTCTCCACAGCCTTTCCGGCTGCTTCCGACACATGTTATGTCCAGAAGGACCGGAACACCATACTTGTTGCTGTACACAAAAATGGACTGTACCATGCAAGAGCTATTCCGGACAACCAAAGGGAGGCTGCACTTGCAACTGTAGATATAAACCTCCTACATCGGCGCATGGGTCACATCTCCACCAACAACATCCAACAAATGGTGAAGTCTGGACAACTCAAGGGGATAGATACTCTCATCAGCACCCCTACATTTTGTGAAGCATGTGTTCTTGGGAAGATAAAGAAACTACCTTTTGAACCCCAGGAAGGACCTCGCACTACTCGCTCCCTTGAGATGGTTCATACAGACGTCGGTGGTCCTATCACTCCCAGATCCCGAGAAGGCTACAGGTTTTGGATCGTCATCGTAGATGACTACAGTTGCTTCCCATGGATCTACTTCATGAAACACAAGAATGAAGCACTGCAGGTTTACAACCAATGGAAAAGGGATGTTGAGACTGTCTTCCAAATGGAAATAGGTCGGGAAGACTTTTCCAAATCCTATGTCAAATGGGTTCGCAGCAATGGTGGAACTGAATATGTCAACAAGGCATTCCGAGACCAATTCCGAATGGATGGAACACTGACAGAATCTAGAAGAGGGCAGGAGTTGCCCAAAGCTCAGCCACTGTCTAGATGGATGGAAACGACTGGTTTATTTACCTAGAAGAGGGCAGGAGTTGCCCAAAGCTGCAGTACATTAGCTAGGAATAAAAACTAAGATATGAACTCACCTCAGCCGCTGTCTAGATGGACGGAAACAACTGAGGTGCTAATAGACTAAAGAGAAATATATATACTATGGGCAGAGGTATACTCGTATTATGTTACCTGGAATGAACCTGAGGGAAGAATATGAAGTGTAGTAATAGATGCAGTAAATGGAAAGTTAAAAAGGCTAAGTGAACACAAGGGTTGTGTGGTCACAGTTCCAGTGCTTCCGCTTCTGGAAGGAGCACGAGAATTTCGGAAGCAGTCTCAGAACATAGTGGTTCTGAGGTGGTTCCAGCTGGAAGCATTTGAACTTATGTTGATGTGGTTCTGAGGCCGGAAGGCTGGAACCATCTGGTACTTAGGGTTGATTACTGACAGAATAGATAGGAGTGTGTCAAAGAGGGTCCTGGCAGTGGTATACATCTGCGTCTTGAGCAAAAGAGCATTGCTGATGCTGTCCTAAATGATTCCGTGCGCTCTCTCATTTCATTCTGTCCATTTCCGAATGTCCTCTGTTGTGGCTGTGCTGGAGGTCGTCGGAGTTCTGGATGAGGTAAGGGAAACGGTCGAGGAATCAGGAACACTGGAGGATGTGGCAGGAACAGGTACAGTGGTGGTGGTTCCTGGGGTGCCAGGAAATGTGGTTGGACAGGGGAGCGTGAGAATTTCGGAAGCGGTCTCGGGACATAGTGGTTCCGAGGTGATTCCAGCTGGAAACATTTGAACTTATGTTGATGTGGTTCCGAGGCCGGAAGGCCGGAACCATCTGGTACTTAGGGTTGAATACTGACAAACACTTCATGAAATTTCTGCCCCATACACACCAGAACAAAATGGGTTGGCAGAATGAATGAACCAAACATTATCCACTCTTGCAAACTCCATGCTTGAGGAGTCCAAGCTCCCCAAATCCTTTTGGGCTGATGCAATGGCCACTGCTGCCTATGTCACTGCACGGAGTCCAGCTTCTGGAATCAATGGAAAGATTCCATACCAAGTCTTCTTCAATCAACAAGTGGACCCCACTCTCTTCCGACCCTTTGGGTGCCCAGCATATGCCTACACACCAAAGGAACAATGTGGAGGAAAATTTCGATCCCATGGAAAGAAATGTATCATAATTGGGTACACTTATGGACAGCAAGCCTACAAGCTCCTTGACATAGAACGTCGAACCATCATTTCCAGCTGACATGTCACTTTTGATGAAACTGGAACCATCCTGGAAGCAGAATTAGCCCCTTGGAGTGCCCCCACTATTGAGGGACAGTGGGAGGGCCTACTTCCAGAGCACCTCCACAAACCAGAACAAAACCATAATGATGATGGTGATGATGATCAACATCCACCAAATCCCAGACCAGTGGGAGGCATGGCTCAGCAAAATGCTCCAGAACCACCAGCAAGCCCTACAATCCAAGAGCTTGCAGAGCACTTTGAGAATCTCCACTTAGATGCTCCTCCATTACATCTTCCACCACCTCTGGTCCCAGCAGTTCCAGCAGTTCCAGCGGTCCCAGTAGTTCCAGTGGTTCCAGTGGTTCTGGCAGTTCCAGCAGTTCCAGCAGTTCTGGTAGTTCCAGCCCCAGTTCCAGCTCCTGCATGTGTCATAGCCAGAGTACGACGTAGTGCTTGACAACGACAACCTGCAAACAAGAATAAGGAGTACCAACATACTTTGGATGAAGAAGCTGAAAGGCAAGCAAACCAAAAGGAACATGAGGCTCAGTCACACCCACCGGAACCAGGTCCCACTTCTGAACTACAAGACCAAACTCTGGAACCACCGGAAGACAAACCTGACATTCCAGGAGCATTCTCAGCATCCATTGAGGACATGGAAGACTTCATATTTGCCAGATCTGCCAATTCCAACTCTAATGAACCCCTTCCTAACACACTCAAGGAAGCTTACTCTGGTGGAGAAGCAGAACTGTGGAAGTCAGCCATGGAGGAAGAACTCCAGAGTCTCAACTCAAACCATGTCTATGAAACAGTTCTCATCCTGGAAGGGGTCACTCCAATTACCTTGAAGCCCGTCTTTTGCATCAAACGTGACCAACATGGAAATGTGGGAATTCCTGAGGGGGGTCGGAGTGGTAAGGAACTTCGGCTTCAGCTTATGTGCTGCGCCCCTGTATGAGTTCTGTTCCTTGATTTCAGAGTGGAGGGTCAGAGATCAATCCTAAGATCAACTTAAGGACTGAGGAGGTTCAGAGGGGATCAGAAAGGAACGGGATTTAGTTGATATTTGAACTAAGGAAATATCAGAGAGTACACGCGGGTTTATATACTGAAGAGTCTGGAAGATATAAAGATGTTAAAGTATGTCGGATGAATCGGAGTTTTGGGTTTCCGGAAGAAAGGAAGGAATGAATCGGAATGGCGTCAGAATGGAAGAATAATGACTGAAGGCAATGGCGCAATAATTGCGAGGCAAGGGGGAAGGGAATTATCAATAGGAACTGTAAATGTCAAGAAGTGTCAAAGGAAAGTGACATATGTCAAGAGATAACCGAGATAGGAATATGAAAGTCCAGGATGGGAAGTACGGGGTTCGGAATGTCTGATGAAAGAGAAATTGTCTAAGGTAAAGTCCGAGGCCCGGGATTCGGGATTTGGTCATAGGGGTTTGGAATTGGGCCGGATGGGTCAGGGAAGTTTCGGGATGTGACAGTATCCCCCTCTTAGGCACGAACCCTTGAGTGCCTGGATAGGAGTCCATGATAGGAAATAGAAGTATGGCGGAGTTTGAAAATCGGGGATCGATCTGAGATGCCTTGCAACCGTTGACTGCCTGTTGTTTAGTTCCACCATCCATCATGTCTACTCACTCGCAATCCAACGACAAAATCGCCCGTCTCCAACAAGAGGAGGAAGAACGCGCGTGGGAGTCCGCCCGGAGAATTCAGGAGGCCAGGGAGAAAAAGGCCTGGCGGGAGGTGGAGAAGTGTGAGGAGGCGAGGCAGAAGCTCGAGGAGGAAGTGCAGAAAAAAGCGGAGGAGGACAAGAGGAGGCAGAAAGTGGAGGCAGAGGTCATGAGGGTCACGGCTGAAAGATTGTGGCAAGGGTTGCAGGAGTCACAGAGGCGTGGGGCTAGCGGCTCGCTGAAGGGGTCTGAGGCAGGGCCATTGCAGGTGAGTGAAGGGAGGCCCGGGGCCAATACTCCCTGCACGGCCTGCATGAGGGCAGGGGTGCCATGTCTGGGCCTGAAGACCGGGAGGTTGCAGACGTGCGCAAGGTACTCGCAGGCGCACTCGTCGTGCCAGGAGGCCGGAGCAGGGAAGCGGGCAGCTGTGGAGGTGGCATCACCACGCAGAGGGAAGGACCGGAAGAGGTGGAGGCAGAAGAGTCCAGAGGCCCGGGAGAAGAGCGAAGGGAATGACGAGGACAAAGAAGAGTGCTGGGACACACTCGGGGCCCTGTCAGAGTCTTACGAGGCCTATCAGGGGGCCGTCATGGCCCAGCTGTCAGGGATCCGGCAGGTACTGTCGGATGGCCTGGCGGCTTTCCTGGTGTCTCGGGGGTCGCGGTTCGGGGAATCTGGAGAAGGCTGGGGGGTGTTGGAGTGGAAGGGAAAGGAGAGGGATGATGGAGAGGGAGGTCAGGGGACAGATGGGGAGGAGGAGGAGGATGAGGGTGAGGAGGGGGGTGAGGAGGATGGAGATGGGGAGGTAGTATAGTGTCTCCCATCAGTCTCCTCCTGTACAATTAGCGTAGTTTTGTTTAGGCGAATCAAAAATTGTATTTCCGCCCTCATCTGAGCGAATTAAGGGGTCCGGACTTTCCGGGATATGCGGAGTGAAAGTCCGAGACGAGTTCCAATGCATGAGCAAGCTCGGTCGTGAGGATCCAGGAAGTTTCTTCATCAGTTCCTTTGCAACCCGCCCACTTTACCAGGTACAGGAGTTGGTAATTCCTGCGTTGGCAGTTGATTTTGGCATCTAGGATTTCGGAGATTTCATATTCGGGTTCTCCGTTGACTTCGACTGGGGGAGGTGGGGGTTGGACCCAATTTGGGATGGTGTTCGGAGTTGCGGGTTCTAACTGGGAGACGTGGAAAATGGGATGGGCAGCGCGCATGGAGTCCGGGAGTCGGAGGGTGAAGGACAGGGTCCCGGCTTGAGCGATGATAGGATAGGTGCCAAGGTTCTTTTCTGAGAGTTTCTTGGAAGGGCAAGTGGAGCGTAAGTACTTTGCCTTGACAAACGCTTGGTCTCTGATCTGGAAGTCCGGTGCCAGAAGTTGTCGGGAATCTGCGGGTCCTTGGTAGCATTGCTGAGCGCGGGCCATTTCCATGCGTAGGAATTTGTGGAGTTCCTGTAGCTCGACTGCATATTTGCAGGCGCCGGATGAGGTCAAATCCCTTTCAGGGTAGGCCAGGACATTGGGATGGTAGCCTTTGTTAGTGAAGAACGGGGATACTCCTGTGGTAGTGCTATGGGCATTATTGTAGGTGAATTCCATGAGGGGTAGGAGTTCCGACCAATTGTCCTGTTGGTAGTTGCAGTAGATTTGGAGATACTGCTCGAGGGTCTGGTTTGCCCATTCCGTTTGCCCATCACCTTTGGGATGATATCCCGAAGTGAAGTGAAGTCGGATGTCGAGGGCTTTCCCAAGGGAACGGAAGAAGTGAGAGACGAACTCGGAACCCCGGTTGGAGGTGATATGGGAGGGAACTCCATGCTTGGAAAACATGTGGAGTAGGAATAGTTTTGCGAGGCTTGGAGAGTCGATAGTGTTGTGAGTGGGAATGAATATGGATTGTTTGGAAAGGCGGTCAATGACTACGAGGATTGTGGTATATCCGCCGGAAGATGGAAGTTGCTTGATGAAGTCCATGGAAATGGAATTCCAGGGCTTTTCGGGGATTGGAAGTTGCTTGAGCATTCCATAGGGGCGGTGTCTCGGAGTTTTAGCTTGGGCGCAGGAAGTGCAGGAACTGACATAGTCCTTGACAAAGGTGCGGAGGCCTGGCCAGGTGTATTCCCGGTGGACGAGTTCTAATGTCCTGTTTTGCCCGAAATGTCCAGATAGGGGGTGGTCGTGCTTGTATCAGAGAATGCAAAGACAGAGGTCCTTAGCTTCTGGGACAAAGATGCAATTGTTGAGGGTCAGGAAACCTTTGGGGTTGACAGCCCACTGGGAGTCCGATGAGTCCGGAAGATGGAGGGAAGCTATGGGGTCGGAGGACAGGGAATCTAGGATGTCCTTGTGGATGTCTTCGATGTCAAGCAGAGACAAGGCCCGGAGGACTGGGGCAAGTAGGATAGTGGCTTGTAGGGACAAGGCAAGCTGTTCCTGGGTGAACACTGGACGGAGGTTATGGGGATTGACGCGAGCATAGTCCTTATCCCCCTCTTTTGGGTAGATGTCCCAGCGTCTAGTGAGGGAGTTGGGCTTAGCTCCTAAGCATCTGGGGCACACTCAGATGACGAGGTTGAACTGGGATAGGAATTCCGACCAGCGGGCTTGCCGGCGGGTCAGGAGTTTGGAGGTGGAGAAATATTCCAGATTTTTATGGTCGGTAACGACGTTGATAGGAGTGCCGGAACCTTCAAGATAGTGACGCCAATGCCAGAAAGCTTCACGGATAGCAAGGAGCTCCTTATCATGAGTGTTGTAGTTGAGTTCCGGGGCTGTCAGGGTGCGGGAGTAGAACACGACGGGGCAGAATTCCTCATCCGGACACCGAATCGAGAGGATTCCCGCAATAGCATAGTCCGAAGCGTCAGTTTCGACCGTGATAGGACAGTCCGGAATCCAGTGTGTAAGGATAGGGGCTCGGGTGAAGGCGTCTTTGAGTTGGGTGAAGGCAGAGCGGCAGGAATCATCGAAGTTCCACGGGGCGTTTTTCCGAGTGAGTCAGGTGAGCGGAACAACAATATTGGAGTAGTTGAAGATGAAACAACGATAGAAGTTGGCAAACCCAAGGAAGGACTGAATGTCCTTGACTTTCTGGGGTTCGGGCCAATCTCGGACTGCCTGGACTTTTTCTGGGGACATGGTCAATCCCTGGGGGGAGAGACGGTAGCCCAGATATTCGACGGAGTCCGAGTGCCACTCACATTTCTCCGGTTTGGCATAAAGTCCGTGCTTCTGGAGATGCCGGAGGACTTCCCGGACATGTTCTTTGTGAGAAGCCATGTTGTTGGAGTAGATGAGGATGTCATTGAGGTAGACCACAACACAGACATCTAGGAGGTCTGCAAAGACACTATTGACGAAGCACTGGAAGGTTGCAGGGGCATTGGTGAGCCCAAAGGGCATCACCAGCCACTCATACGAGCCATAGCAAGTCCGGAAGGCAGTTTTCCACTCATCCCCGGGAGCAACGCAGACAAGGTGGTATGCATGGTGGAGGTCAATCTGTGTGTATACCTTGGCACGACTAGGGGAAACGAGGAGGTCGGAGATCAGGGGTAAGGGATAGCGGTCTTTTTTCGTGATTGTGTTGAGTCCTCAGAAATCGACACAGAGGCAGAGGGATCCGTCCTTCTTGTGGACAAAGAGAATGGGAGCGCCATGGGTGGATTTGGACTGGCGGATGAAGCCGTAGTTGAGGTGTTTGTCTATAAATTCCCAGAAGAACTCGAGTTCTGTAGCGGAAACCGGGTAAACAGTCCCGAGAGGAGGAGAAGCACCTTCCTCTAAGTCAATCTTGAGATCGAATTCCCTGGGGGATGGAAGGGTATCAGCCTTGTGCTTACTGAAGACATCGGGGAAATTGTGATAGTCTGGAGGGACAGAGGAAAGATTGACTTCTTTGGGGGTTTTGGAAATTCCGGAGTTCCAGGATACAGAATGGAGTTTGGAGTCCTGGGGATGGAGGTGAATGCTGAACTGCTCGGAACCATTGAGTTTCCATGCGTGCACAAAGGCAGCAGCATTGACAAATGAGATGCGAGGAGCTTCGCGAGGCGGCTTGTCGGGAGTGTCGGAGTGAGATAGGGGACCGGGGTCCAGAATCTCCAGAGGTGACATCAGGGGCATTGGCAAGTCTTGAGCTGGCGTTCGGAAAGTAATACTGCCCAGTACCCAGTCAATCAACAGATTGTAGTGGGTGAGCCAGTTGTGTCCTAGAACAAGGGAACAAGAAGAATCCAACGGAGTAACATAAAATGTATCGGAGGTGATAAAGCCGGAAGGGAAACAAACAGAAAGGTCAACAGCACGGGTAATTGTAGAATTGGAAGTACCATCAAAAAGTTTCAATGAAATAGGAGGAAAGGAGTATGTTGGAAAATGGTGCTTGTCAATGAAAGTAGTACCAATGAAGCAATCAGTAGAACCACAATCTAACAAAGCGGGAAAAGTAGAAATTTCGGAAAAGTCGGAAAGGGAAACAAGAGGCATAAGGGCCTTGGGATCATAAAGAGCGGACACGTTGAGATGGGTCTCCATAAGTGCACGGTGGAATTCAACGCAGCCTCCTTCCCGTGTGGAGTCCAGAAGGCTGTGCCCTAATTTTTTGCCTCAGGGGTAGAGGCCTCTGGTTTGGCTTCCAGAGTGGGGGAGGTTGTTGCTGCGCGGGCTTTGGACGCGTGGGAAGTGGACTTCTGGCAGTCCTTAGCTACATGTCTGGTGGCTCTGCAGAACATGCAGAGCTTGAGGTCAAAGCGGCTTTTGCGTTCCTTGGAGGTGAGGCGTCTGTCCTTCCCTAGTTTACTGGAGAGGTCAGATGCGGGTTTGGGGGCGGAGGACTTTGCCAACGAGGACGCGGAAGTGTTGGACGGAGTGGCGGGTTTTGGAGATGAAGTGGTCGGAGTACTTTTGGAAGTGGAAGACTGGTTTCCAGAGGGTCGGATGTGGCAAGTGACCTCAGACTTGCGTTCCCAATATCTCCCATCGATAGTCTGGGAGAGAGTTTGGAGTTCTCCTAGGGAGCACAGTTTTCCAATGTGGGAAAGCTTGTCTTTGATGCGATCTGGAAGCCTGTTGTAGAAGTGATGTCGGAGGGCTCCCTCACCGTAACCCTGGACCTGGGAGGCTAGGCAATTGAATTCTACCACGTATTTATTGATGTGTTGGGAGTCTTTCACGGATAGGTGGTCGAGTTGGTGTTCGGCATCACCGACGGGGTCATGGGGGCCGAAGTTGGTCTGGAGCTCAAGGACAAATTCCCGATAATTGTCCATCCAGTCCGGATTGACCATCTGGAGGAGGTTGGGCTTGAACCATTTGAGGGCCATACCTTTTAGGTAAGACTGGGCGAAGGTGACTTTTGCACGGTCAGTCCAGAATGCATGGGGGCGATCCTGGAAGTTCAGCTCACATTGGACCAAGACGGCCCGCAGCTTGCGAGGTCAGTCCCGTTGAAGGTGTCGGGTTCCCACACCTTTGTGCACAGAGATGAGGAGTTTTTGCATTCGCGGTCACAGCGCGATAACTCAGTGAGGCCGCAGACTGCGTTTGCAAGCACCATGATAGGGTTAGGCAGGAATGCATTGTTGGGGTTGTCGTCATCAGAGGGGTTGGGGTTGTCGCTGCTGCTGTTCCCATCATCAGAGGGGTCCGGGGCACCCCCGCAGGGGTAACAACCTGCGGGAGTAGGGGTGGAGATGATTTGAGATGGAGGTCTCATCTGAGAGGCAGAGGCTGATGTACGACGAGTGGAAAAGCTTCGGAATTGTTTGGCGACATTGGGGCCTTGACACAAGGTCATCAGGGAGTGCAGGGCATCTTCTCAGGCTGCCTCCGACTGAGCTGCGTCGATGCTTTGCATACTGCGTGTTTGGGCATGAGTCTGGATAGTTCTAGACATGTGGATAAAGATATAATGTTAGCGAACTCGTAGAGGTTTGAGTTCGAATATACTGTTAAGTCCGGGTTTGTTCCCAGAATTCCTGGATTGTCTGGAGTGGAGGGTCAGAGATCAATCCTAAGATCAACTTAAGGACTGAGGAGGTTCAGAGGGGATCAGGAAGGAATGGGATTTAGTTGATATTTGAGCTAAGGAAATATCAGAGAGTACATGCGGGTTTATATACTGAAGAGTCCGGAAGATATAAAGATGTTAAAGTATGTCGAACGAATCAGAGTTTCGAGTTTCCGGATGAAAGGAAGGAATGAATCAGAATGGCGTCAGAATGGAAGAATAATGACTGAAGGCAATGGCGCAATAATTGCAAAGCAAGGGGGAAGGGAATTATTGCTAGGAACTGTAGATGTCAAGAAGTGTCAAAGGAAAGTGACATATGTCAAGAGATAACCGAGATAGGAATACAAAAGTCCGGGACAGGAATACGGAAAGTCCGCGATGGGAATGCGGAAAGTCCAGGATGGGAAGTACAGGGTTCGGAATGTCCGATGAAAGAGAAATTGTCTAAGGTAAAGTCCAAGGCCCGGGATTTGGGATTTGGTCATAGGGGTTCGGAATTGGGCCGGATGGGTTAGGGAAGTTTCGGGATGTGACACCAGTTCACTTCTGGCTTCCTGTTCATCAGCAACCACGGACCAATCTTTTGGTCCAGTAAACAACAAAGTATGATTGCTCTCTCCACTACAGAATCGGAATACATTGGACTTAGCAATGCTGGACAACACCTTGCATGGCTTCGAACCTTTTTTGATGAGATTGGACATCCACAAAAGGGACCAACTCAATTGTTCTGTGAAAACCAAGCTGCCATAATCCTATCTCGTGATCCGCAGTTCCAAGCATGAACCAAACATATCTAACGGAAATATTGTTTCATTTGTGATGACCTTGTTGGCAAAGGAGAAGCAATTGTCCGCTATGTTCCAACTGGAGACATGGTGGCAGATATCCTTACCAAACCACTTGCAAAGGATCAACACTGGAAGTTCGTCAAAGCTATGGGACTACGGTTACACTCGAGTGGGAGTGTCAGTAATCAACCCTGAGTACCAGATGGTTCCGGCCTTTCGGCCTCAGAACCACGTCAACATAAGTTCAAATGCTTCCAGCTGGAACCACCTCAGAACCACTATGTTCCGAGACTGCTTCCGAAATTCTTGTGCTCCTTCCGGAAGCAGAAGCACCGGAACTGTGACCACACAACCCTTGTGTTCACTTAGCCTTTTTAACTTTCCATTTACTGCATCTATTACTACACTTTATATTCTTCCCTCAGGTTCATTCCAGGTAACATAATACGAGTATACCTCTGCCCATAGTATATATATTTCTCTTCAGTCTATCAGCACCTCAGTTGTTTCTGTCCATCTAGACAGTGGCTGAGGTGAGTTCATATCTACTTGGTTTTATTCCTAGCTAATGTACTGTAGCTTTGGGAAACTCCTGCCCTCTTCTAGGTAAATGAACTAGTCGTTTCCATCCATCTAGACAGTGGCTGAGCTTTGGGCAACTCTTGCCCTCTTCTAGATTCTGTCATATTCACCAAGCGTCAAACCTCACCTCCACCTTCTACATATTACAACAGCTATTCAACTCCACATGGTCTGGAGGTTCCGCCATCTCTGAGCACATCACATCGCTCCAGACTTTGGAAGCCTGCCTTGCTGGAATGAAATTCACGGTCAACACTAGACTCCTTGCTTTCGTTCTCTTAAACTCCCTCCCTAAAACTCCGGAATGGAACATGTTTACCTCCTCCATTGTCAACACTGTTGAAGACAGCAAACTCACCTTTGACGCCATGGAAACCCGGATCACCTCAGAAGAGGTGCGCCTAAACCCTTCTGGACCCTCAGACTCCGCCCTCAAGGTGTCCAACAAGTCCTCCGCTCATCCGCCCAACTCCGCCGCCTGGTGTGAGCACCACCAACAATCTGGACACAACTCTGATGACTGCTATGCTTACCAGCATTGGACAAAGGAGCTGAGAAAAGGGGGAGGAGGAAAGAAATGGGAGAAAAAGAAGGAGAAAGCTAATGTGACGGAGGATGCTCCGGAAGTTACCCCTAAAACTCCAGAGATTGCAAACATAGTAACCAAAGGTGTATCCAATGTTGGAATACAAATGTCATGTGGCTATGCCACTGCTTACTTAATCATGTACTTACTCTCATAGTTTGTACTTTGTACTACCTCAGTGACTGACTACACAGTACACTGAGGTGAGACTTGTCTATACTCGTTTCTACCCTTTACTAATATCTCTGTAGCTTATATCTAACTACAGGTGAATACAGTAACTGACTACACAGTACACTGAGCTTATATCTAACTACATCCAAATCTTTAATGGCATGTGTTCTTGCCTACCTGTCATCTGAACCCAAGGCCAGTGGGAGAAACACTATTGTCATCGATTCTGGAGCTACGTCCCACATGGTCCCACACCGATCCTGGTTCCACCTTGCCCTGTTGCTTTCGGAGACAACACCACCACCTCTGCCATCGGAATCGGAACCATTGCACTGTTCTCCACCATCTCCGGAAAGAAGTATGAAATTGTCCTAACCAATGTCCTACTCATTCCGGACTTCTGGATTTCCTTAATCTCCGTAAACCGCCTCTCTACTGCCAGACTCTCCACTGTCTTTCCAGCCAGCTCCAGCACATGCTACATCCGAAAGGGAAGAACTCTGGTTCTCATCAGAACTCATCAACAGGGACTATATCACACAAATGCCATTCCGGAATGCCCAAAGGAAGCAGCACACACTGCAGTGGACATAAACCTTCTCCATCAATGCATGGGAGATATCTCTGTAGCACGGATTGAACACATGGTCAAGCAGGGACAGCTCCGGGGGATCGACGTCCTCACTGGAACTCCATCCTTCTGTGAGGCCTGCATCCTCGGAAAGATGAAAAAGCTCCCTTTTGAACTTCTAGAGGAACCCTGTGCAACCTGAGCACTCCAAATAGTCCACACAGATGTCAGAGGTTCGATAACTCCTCAATCCCAGGAAGGGTATAAGTACTGGATCATCATTGTAGATGACTTCTGCTGCTTTCCTTGGATATACTTCATGAAACACAAAAAAAAAGCACTCCAGATCTACATCCACTGGAAAGGTGACGTCCAAATGCTCTTCCGCACAGAGGTCGGACAGGAGAAATTCTCCGACACCTATGTGGATTTCATCTGAAGTGACGGAGGAGGGGAATACATCAATGACGCCTTCCGAGAGCAACTCCAAAAAGATGGAACCCTACACGAGACCTCCGCTCCATACACTCCGGAACAAAATGGGTTAGTGGAGCAGATGAACCAGACACTAACCCTCCTTGCAAATGCCATGCTGGAGGAGTCCTGACTTCCGAAGTCCTTCTGGGCAGACACCATGGCCACAGCTGCCTACATCACTGCATGAAGTCCGATGTCTGCACTCCACAGAGAAACACCCTATCAAACACTATTCTGCTGACATGTTGATCCTACCATTTTCCACCCCTTCGGTTGCCCCACCTATGCTCACATACCAAAGGAACAATGCAGGGGAAAATTCCGTTCACACAGATGAAAGTGCATCATGATTGGTTACACCTATGGCCAACAGGCCTACAAGCTCCTGGACATGGAACGTCAAACAATCATCTCCAGCCGGCATGTCACCTTTTATGAGACTGGAATCATCCCTGCACACAACCTTGCCCCATGGAATGTCCCCACTGTTGAGGGACAGTGGGAGGGACTACTTCTGAGGCAACATGAAGCGGAGAATCAGGATGTGGAAGAGGAGAACCCAAAACCTGAAACTCCGGACTTGCGTGGAACAGTGGGAGCCAACAATGCACCTCTGGGTGCCCTGGAAGAACAACGACCACCGAGTCCCACTGTTGATGACCTTACACACTGCTTTCAGCAACTTGACATGAATCTGCCGCCTGCCCCAGCTCTGGCTCCTGCTCCCATTCCTATCCGCCCCCAATCTCCATCTCCAGAGAGACCTGTGCCAGCCTAGATTATTGCCAGAGTCTGGAGAAACAATCGGCAACACCAACAAGCTGACCAGAATAGAGACTACCAACAGACTGTAAATGAAGATGCCACACGCAGGGCTCAATGCCATGGTGGGCAACAACCAGATCCCAAAATGGAAACCCCAGAAACTCTGGAATTCCCAGGGGCATTCACAGCATCCATGGAATCCCTGCAGGTTTTCATCTTTGCAGGTGCAGCCAGTACCAAGCCCGATCCATCCCTTCCGGGAACAATCCAGGAAGCCTATGCATTGCCTGATGCAGAACGCTGGAAGTCTGCAGTTGAGAAAGAACTCCTAAACCTAAATTCCAATCATGTGTATGAAACTGTCCCCATTCCAAAAGGTATTACTCTGATAACCTCCAAACCTGTCTTCCATATCAAACACGACCACACCAGAAATGTTGAATGCTACAAAGTCTGCATTGTCACATGGGGTTTCACTCAAAAGGAAGGAATCAACTACCAGGAGGTATTTTCCCCTGTAGCAAACCTGGATTATGTCTGGACCCTTATCACCCTTCCTGCAAAACATGACTTGGAGCTCAACCAAATGGATGTTTCCACCGCTTACCTCAACGGAGAATTGGAGGAGGATCTCTACCTGCTTCCTCCAGAGGGTGTCCCTATCCAACCCGGGTATTGCTGGAAACTCCGGCACTCACTCTACGGACTTAAGCAAGCCGGGCGGACTTGGAACAAGACACTAGACAAGAAGCTTGGAGAACTCAGATTTGCTTGCCTCAATGTGGAGACCTGCCTTTATGTCTTCCGGAAGGACGGGCAAGTTTGTTTCCTAGTTGTGTATGTGGATGACCTACTCCTAGCAGCTTCTTCCAGACAGTTCATGAACTCTATTAAAACCAAACTCTCAGCGGCCTTCAAAATGCATGATCTTGGAGAAGCAAAATACATCCTTGGAATTGAAATCAACTGGGACTGGAAGCTCCAGAGTATCTCCTTGTCACAATGCCAATACTCCTGCACCATCCTAGACCGTGTCGGAATGACCACATGCAAACCCATCTGGACTCTGATGGCACATAACTTACAACTCTCCACTGCAGATCTGGAAAATGATCAAATCCTTCCAGACATGGTCATTGAAGGCCGGAAAGTTTCCTATCTCACAGTCATTGGCTTGTTGATGTATCTCATGCTGTTTGCTCAACCAGGAGATAGCTCTGTGATTACTGAGGAAAAGGAATCCGGAGGTGGAGCGGGAGTTGTCCGGGTCCTGAGACCAACCTGCATTGGAGTACCCCTGAAAGTCCATGTCCATAGATACCTCAGAGCCATCAAAGCGGAGTTCCATGTCCTTGGTGGCTTGGATGTACCAGAATACACATTTTGCTGCTTCCCAGTGCATCCTTTTTGGTGTGGAACTGAAATGGCTGAGTGTTCCAACTGCATATGTGATGTCTGGTCGTGTTCCGAGCAGAGCATGGTCGCACTTTCCACCATGGAGTCAGAGTACATTGGACTCAGTCTTGCCAGACAACATCTGGCATGGCTTTGGAGCTTCTTTGAAGAGATCGGACACCCACAAAAGGGGTTGACTGTCTGTCACATCCTGAAACTTCCCTAACCCATCCGGCCCAATTCCGAACCCCTATGATCAAATCCTGAATCCTGGCCCTCAGACTTTTCCTTAGACGAATTCTCTTTCATCGGACATTCCAAACCCTGTACTCCCCGTCCCGGACTTTTGTATTCCTATCTCGGCTATCTCTTGACATATGGCACTTTCCTTTGACACTTCTTGACATTTACAGTTCCTATCGATAATTCCCTTCCCCCTTGCTTCACAACTATTGCGCCATTGCCTTCAGTCATTATTCTACCATTCTGACGCCATTCCAATTCATTCCTTCCTTTCTTCCGGAAACCCGAAACTCCAATTCGTCTGACATACTTTAACATCTTTATATCTTCCAGACTCTTCAGTATATAAACCCGTGTGTACTCTCTGATATTTCCTTAGTTTGAATATCAACTAAATCCCGCTCCTTCCTGATCCCCTCTGAACTTCCTCAGTCCTTAAGTAGATCTTAGGATTGATCTCTATCTCTGACCCTCCGCTCCGAAATCAAGGAACAGAACTCGTACAGGGGCGCAGCACATAAGCTGAAGCCGAAGTTCCTTACCACTTTGACCCCCCTCAGGAATTCCCGCCAACCCCGCTTTCTCCACACTCCAGACAATCTGGGAATTCCGGGAACGAACCCAGACTTAACACTGTCCTCCACTGCGACAACCAGGCCACTATCATCCTAAGCTGTGATCCTCAATTCCGGGCACGGACTAAACACATCCAGTGGAAGTACCACTTCATCCAAGACGACCTTGTTGGAAAGGGGGAAGCCATCATCCGCTATGTTCCCACAAATGACATGGTAGCAGACATCCTTACAAAACCTCTCATTCATGAACAACACTGGAAATTTGTTTGAGTGGGAGTGACAAAATACAGTACAGTGAACTCCGGAACCAGAACAACAAACTCTGCATTTCCGGAATGTCAGAGTCCGCACCTCCACATGTTTGAAATGCCGGAATTCCTACCCCCACTCTGCAGCCAGGCGAAACTGCTCAGAGTCTTGGTATCTGCTTGTAATCAATCCGGAATTTGTGCAGACGTGCAGACCCTTATTGTATTCCATCATCCTTTGCTTTTCAGCATTCCCGAGCCTCCAGGGATGCTCCATCACTTCCTTACATTGCTTAATCTCAAATTCCTCTTGTTCCTGTTCCTATTCCCTGATTATCATTAGCAAGTGCTTCTCCACCCACTCTGTTATATATATATATATATATACTTAGTTTTCACTTTGGATTCCTCAGTCGTTCTTTGCCCCTCTTTGGCAGTGGCTGAGGTGAGTTTACTTATACCTATTTGCTACTCCTAGCTAATCCCTAGTAGTCTGGGCAATCACTGCCCTCTTATAGGTGAATAGAGTCATTCTTTTCCCCTCTTTGGCAGCGGCTGAGTCTGGGCAATCACTGTCCTCTTATAGTTTTTGTCACACTCCAGGTCTGTTTCTCTTGTTCTTCCATGCTTCCAAATGAGATTTGAGGATATCTATAGCTAATCCCTAGTAGTCCGGGAAATCACTGCCCTCTTATAGTTTTTGTCACATGCATGGAGTCCGGAAGTTGGAGGGTGAAGGACAGGGGTCCGGCTTGGGCAATGATGGGATAGGGGCCGAGGTTCTTTTCCAAGAGTTTCTTGGAAAGGGCGAGTAGAGTGTAAGTACTTTGCCTTGACAAACACTTGATCTCTGATCCAGAAGTCCGGTGTGGGGAGTTGTCGGGAATCTGCGGGTCCTTGGTAGCGTTGTTGAGCGCAGGCCATTTCCGTGTGTAGGAATTTGTGGAGTTCCTGTAAGTCGACTGCATATTCACGAGCACGGGATGAGGTCAACTCCCTTTTGGGGTAGATCGAGACATTGGGATGATAGCCTTTGTTAGTGAAGAATGGGGATACTCCTGTAGTAGTGCTAGGGGCATTGTTGTATGCAAATTCCACGAGGGGTAGGAGTTCCGACCAATTGTCCTGTTGGTAGTTGCAGTAGATTCGGAGGTACTGCTCGAGGGTCTGGTTCACTCGTTCCATTCACCCATTGCCTTCAGGATGATATCCCGAAGTGAAGTGAAGTCGGATATTGAGGGCTTTCCTGAGGGAACAGAAGAAGTGGGAGACAAACTCGGAACCCCGATCAGAAGTGATGTGGGAGGGAACTCCGTTCTTGGAAAACACGTGGAGGAGGAATAATTTTGCGAGGCTTGGAGAGTGAGTTGATAGTGTTGTGAGTGGGAATGAATATGGATTGTTTGGAAATGCAGTCAATGACTATGAGGATTGCGGTGTATCCACCGGAAGAGGGGAGTGGTTTGATGAAGTCCATGGAAATGGTGTTCCAGGGTTTTTTGGGGATCAGAAGCTGCTTGAGCATTCCGTAGGGGCAGTGTCTAGGAGTTTTAGCTTGGGCACAGGAAGTGCAGGAACTGACATAGTTTTTGACAAAGGTGTGGAGTCCTGGCCAAGTGTATTCCCAATGGATGAGCTCTAATGTCCTGTTTTGCCCGAAATGTCCAGACAGGGGGTGGTTGTGCTTGTATTGGAGGATGTGAAGATGAAGGTCCTTAGCTTCCGGGACAAAGACACAATTGTCAAGTGTCAGAAAACCTTTGGGGTTGATGGCCCATTGGGAGTCCGATGAGTCTGAGAGATGGGGGGAAGCTATAGGGTTGGAGGACAGGGATTCTAGGATGTCCTTGTGGATGTCTTTGATGTCAAGCAGGGACAAGGCCTGGAGGACTGGGGCTAGTAGGATAGTGGCTCGTAGGGATGAGGCGAGCTGTTCCTGAGTGAACACTGGGCGGAGGTTATGGGGATTGACACAAGCATAGTCCTTATCCCCCTCTTTGGGGTAGATGTCCCAGCATCTAGTGAGGGAGTCAGGCTTAGCTCCTAAGCATTTGGGGCAGAAGTGGATGATGAGGTTGAATTGGGATAGTAATTGTGACCAGTGGGCTTGCCGGCAGGTCAGGACTTTGAAGGTGGAGATATATTCCAGATTTTTGTGATCAGTGACAATGTTGATAGGGATGCCAGAACCTTCAAGGTAATGATGCCAATGCCAGAAGGCTTCGTGGATAGTGAGGAGTTCCTTGTCATGGGTGTTGTAGTTGAGTTCCGGGGCTGTCAGGGTATGGGAGTAGAATGCGATGGGGCGGAATTCCTCATCCAGACAATGGATGGAGAGGATTCCCACGAAAACATAGTCCAAAGTGTCGGTCTTGACCGTGATAGGACAGTCTGGAATCCAGTGAGTAAGGATAGTGGCTTGGGTAAAGGTGTCTTTGAGTTGTGTGAAGGTGGAGCAGCAGGAATTGTCGAAGTTCTAGGGGGTGTTTTTCCGAGTGAGTCGGGTAAGAGGGACAACAATATCGGAGTAGTTGAAAATGAATTGATGGTAGAAATTGGCGAACCCGAGGAAGGATTGAATGTCCTTGACCTTCTGGGGTTCAGGCCAATCCTGGACCACCTGGACTTTTTCCGGGGACATAGTCAATCCCTGGGGGGAGAGACGGTAGCCCAGATATTTGATGGAGTCCGAGTGCCACTCACATTTGTCCAGTTTGGCATAAAGTCCATGTTTCCGGAGGCGCCGGAGGACCTCCCGGACATGTTCCTTGTGAGGAGCCATGTCATTGGAATAAATTGGTGAGCCCGAAGGGCATCACCAGCCACTCATACAAGCCATAGTAAGTCCAGAAGGCAGTTTTCCACTCATCCCTGGGAGTGATGCGGACAAGGTGATATGCATGGCGGAGGCCGATTTTGGTGTACACCTTGGTGCGGCAAGGGGAATCAAGGAGGTTGGAGATTAGGGGTAGGGGATAGCAGTCTTTTTTGTGATTTTGTTGAGTCCTTGGAAATCAATGCAGAGGTGCAGGGATTCGTCCTTCTTTTGGACAAAGAGGACAGGAGTGCTGTGAGCGGATTTGGAGTGGCGGATGAAGCTGTAGTTGAGGTGTTTGTCTATGAATTCCCGGAGGGACTCAAGTTCTGTAGCGGAAACCAGGTAAACAGTCCCAAGAGGAGGGGAAGCACCTTCCTCTAAGTCAATCTTGAGGTCAAATTCCCTGTGGGGTGCGAGGGTGTCAGCCTTGTGCTTACTGAAGACATCAGGGAAATCATGATAGTCTGGAGGGATGGAGGACAGATTGACTTCTTCGGGGGTTTCAGAATTGAGGGATACGGAACAGAGTTTGGAGTCCTGGGGACGGAGGTGAATGCTAAACTGCTCAGAGCCATCAAGTTTGCATGTGTGGACAAAGGTGGCAGTGTTGACAAATGAGATGCGAGGAGCTTCGTGAAGTGAGATAGGGGAATGGAGTCTGGAATCTCCGGAGGTGATGTTGGGGTTGTTGGCAAGTCTTGAGCCAGAGTTCGGAAAGTAATACTGCCCAGTACCCAGTCAATTGACGGATTGTAGTGGATGAGCCAGTTGTGTCCTAGAACAAGGGAACAAGAGGAATCCAATGGAGTAACATAAAATGTATCGGAGGTGACAAAGCCGGAAGGGAAATGAATGGAAAGGTCAACAGCACGGGTAATTGTAGCATTGGAAGTACCATCAAAAAGTTTCAATGGAATAGGAGGAATGGAATATGTCGGAAAATGATGCTTGTCAATGAAAGTAGTATCAATAAAACAATCAGTAGAACCACAATCTAACAAAGCAGGAAAAGTGGGAATTTTGGAAAAGTCAGGGAAAGAAATAAGTGGCATAAGGGCCTTGGGATCATAAAGAGCAGATGTGTTGAGACAGGTCTCTGTAGGTGCACAGTGGGATTCAATGCAGCCTCCTTCCTCTGCGGAGTCCAGAAGGCTGCACCCTATTTTTTTGCCTCAGGGGTAGAGGCCTATGGTTTGGCTTCTGGAGCAGGGGAGATTTTGGCTGCGTGGGAAGTGGACTTCTGGCAATCCTTGGTCATATGTCCGGCGGCTCTGCAGAACATACACAGCTCGAGGTTGAAGCAACATTTTTGTTCCTTGGAGGTGAGGCGTCTGTCCTTTCCGAGTTTGCTGGAAAGGTCTGATGGGGGTTTTGGGGTAGGGGCGGAAGATTTCCCCTTGGAGGACAATGAGGATGTGGCAGGGTTGGATGAAGTTGCCGGTCTCGGAGATGAGGTGGTGGACTGGTTTCTGGAGGGTCTGATCTGGTGAGTGACTTTGGACTTGCATTCCCAATATTATCTCCTGTCGATAGTGTGGGAGAGAGTCCAGAGTTCTCCCAGGGAGCAGGGTTTTCTAATGCAGGAAAGCTTGTCTTTGATGTGATCCAGAAGTCCATTGTAGAAGTGGTGTCAGAGAGCTCCCTCGCCATAACCCCAGACCTGGGAGGCTAGGTGATTGAATTCTACCACGTACTTGTTGATATGCTGGGAGTCTTTCACAGATAGGTGGTCGAGTTGGTGTTCCGCATCACTGACAGGGTCATGGGGGCCAAAGTTGGTCTGGAGCTCGAGGACAAATTCCCAATAGTCATCCGTCCAGTCCAGATTGTCCATCTGGAGGAGGTCAGGCTCAAACCACTTGAGAGCCATACCTTTTAGGTAGGACTGGGTGAAGGTGACCTTCACACGGTCAGTATGGAACATGTGGGGATGGTCCTGGAAATTCAACTCGCATTGAACCAGGAAGGCCCGCAGCTTGTGGGGGTCAGTCCCGTCGAAGGTGTCGAGTTCCCAAACCTTCGTGCATGGAGATGAGCAGTTTTTGGATTTGTGGTTGTGGCGCAATCACTCAGCAAGGCCATGAACTGCGTTGGCAAGCACTATGATGGGGTTAGGTGGGATTGCATTATCTGGGTCGTTGTCATCGGAGGGGTTGGGGTCATTGTCGCCACCGTTCCCGTCGTCAGAGGGGTAACGACCTGTGGGAGTAGGGGTGGAGATGCTTTGAGACAGAGGTCTAGCCTGAGACATGGAAGTTGATGTACAACAAGCAGAGAAGTTTGGCGACATTGGGGCCTCAACGCAAGGTCATTAGGAAGTGCAGGGCGTCTTCTCAGGCTGCCTCCAACTGAGCTGCATTGATGTTTTGCATACTGCATGTTTGAGAATGAGTCTGAATAGTTCTAGACATGTGGTAAAGAGGTGATGTTAGCAAACTCATAAAGGTTTGAGTTCGAATATATCGTCAAGTCCGGGTTTGATCCCAAAATTCCTGGATAGTCTGGAGCATGTGGAACGGCAGAGTCGGTCAGGAATCCCTGAGGAGGGTCGGAGGGGCAAGGAACTTGGCTTCAGCTTATGTGCTGCACCCCTATACGAGTTCTGTTCCCTAATTTCAAGGCAGAGGGTTGGAAGACAATCCTAAGGTCAACTTAAGGACTGAAGTGGGTTTCAGAGTGAAGTGGAGACTTTGCAGGATAGAACAGGATTTAGTTGATATTCAAACTAAGGAAATATCGGAGAGTACAAGTGGGTTTATATACTGAAGAGTCTGGAAGATATAAAATTGTTAAAGTATGTTGGATGAGTTAGGGTTTCAGATTTCCGGAACAAAGTAAGGGGATGATTCGGAATGGCATTAGAATGGTGGAATAATAACTGAGGGCAATGGCGCAATAATTGTGAAGCAGGGGGAAAGGGAATTATTGATAGGAACTGCAGATGTCAAGGAATTTCAAAGGAAAGAGACATATGTCAAGAGATAGCCAAGATAGGAATACAAAGGTCAGGGATGGGAATGCAATGCGAAAGTCCGGGATGGGAAATACAGGGTTTGGAATATCTGATGAAGGAGAAATCTTCTAAGGTAAAGTCCAAGGCTCGGGATTCAGGAATTGATCATAGGGGGCCAGAATTAGGCCAGATGGATTGGGAAAGTTTCGGGATGTGACATACTGGCAGACTATAGGCCAATTGATGAAGTGAGTTCTCAGACCAAGAGATAGCTTGTTAAGCTATGTATTGTGTAGATCTAACTTGGGTTGTAACCAAGTAGAGTACAGGTCTTTATACTACAGGAAACGGCGCACAGACCAAGAATCCAAAGTAGAAACTATTCAAGAAAGGTAACTGAAGATAAGAGGGATAAACGCCATTGGGCAGAAGGTCATAGAATATGACAGAAGAAAGATAAGGCCAGGGACTTTGCCTGGAGTCACTGGTCATAGAAAGGGTCAAAAGAGGAAAGGGATCATGTGATGGTACAGAGTCATGTGAGAAGGAAAAGAAAAGGGGCTAAAACGGTTCTACCATAACAGTGCCTCATTCTCCATATAATGCCTCATTTCCGAAGCAGTCTGAGCAATCATAGGCAGCCAATGTCTTGCAAGGCAAATTGTCAAAGCCAAAATTCAACACAGTTGCTGAAGATAAGCAGGGTATATGGTGCATGGATGCTAGGTATTATATGCCAAACACAGAGTCAGGCATAATCAGCATTTCGCCTGCATGGCATGCCCAAGGGCATGAGGCAAGGTTTTTCATGGACATAAAATCAAGGCTGACTGATTCAATAGGGTCCTGATCATCTTCCTGTTGCATTGCTGATTCTTTGGTGTGCCAATGGCCCTGCAAAACTGTGGCTAGAAGATGGCACATTGTCTTTCGCTTTGTCTTTCAGGCTCATTGATGCCATACTTGCAGTGGCACATCCAAAACTTAACAAGTGGGCATCAGCAGTCATACAGGAATTGTGCACCCATGAGGAAATCTTGGATTTCCATGGCCTCATCAAAGAATGGCCATTGGTATTCACTGCCATCACGATTGTGCAAAATAGAGAAATGCCGCTCCATCGAGACCCAAAATCCATGCCCCGAGGGTACAATGTATTTCTGAGCATTGGTTCATATGAAGAAGCCATTTTGGCATTACCTACCTTGGGAATTCAATCTTGCTATACTCCTGGCTCAGTGTTATTGTGCAGCGGGTTGTTAATGAGGCATGGAGTGAGCATTGCTGAGCACAGGAAGAGAATCAGCTATGTCTTGTACATGCGCCCAAGTATCTTTGATTATGTCCTGGTACCTCAACCACCACAGGCGATCTATGATACAGTAGATATCTAGATACAATCACTATTATGCTAGGGATCTTCTACATAGTGTTGCACCAATAACTGTGCCAACTCGCTCAAGTGCTCACTCCCAAATATGTCACCATGTTTGACTATCATGTGCTTGAGTTCCTCAAGGGTTGATAATGTCACACTTGGAGCATTAGCAAGCAAGCCGGCCAGCAATTCAGATGTGGTAGCAATGTCAGCTTGAATTACCCTGATGTCACCTTCAACACTCAATAGTGCTGTGCTGATGGTGTTATGCAAGTGAAGCAAGGCATGAAGGCAATTGTGAAGGGACATCTCACACACATGACTGTTGACAGATCCCTTGGATGATGCACCACAGCTGCACTGAAATCAGCTCAGGCAGCAAAATGCACTTGAGAACTCACTGTGTCATTTTGATGCAAGTTTGGCATATACTCCCAATGTGTTGCATTTGGGTCTAGTTCCAGCAAAGCTGCATCCAACCACCATCTATCAACTGGCACCATAACAATAGCATGAAATGCAGAGTGCATGGCTTCTGCATTTACCCCAGAAATTTCCTCCAGATTGAAGCTGTCAGCTTCCATTTGAGCAGCATGGCATGACAAGTGCTGCAAGATTGGTGGCTTGACTGGACTCAATCCCTGCAAGGTAGCCTGCCCAATTAGATGCATGATTGCACTCTACTTCTATTAGATTAGGATATCATTGGCTAATTTTGACTGACCATGATTGACTTGACACAGTGCCAAAAGATTCTTCACTGCCTTGGCTTATTGGCAGGGAGGAAGTGGTCAAAGATAGCATGGAGGTCACAAGCTGTGGCCAAGATGTTCATGTCAATGGTGAGGTCAGTCCAACTTCTGTCCATTGAAGAACCAAATGGTGATTCAAGGAAAAGTCCATGGCAAAGGAAGAATGGCAGAATGAGTCAGTGGAAAGGACAACATACATCTTTGATATTTGTGGTGATTAGTCATCCATTGATCGCTGTCACAGTTATGTTCGCTATTCAGCCAAAAGCACTTTCTTGGTTGTGAACTTTGCCAGTCTGCTTGCCTACTTGTTCTCACTTTTTGCAAGGAACATAATGAGGGCATCTCTGCAAAATAGGAACATTACAATCCTGGAATTAGTAAAGCCCAGTCTGCTGAAAGTGCTTTCACAGGAAGTTTCACTGGTGCAATCACCCACTCATTCTTGCTTATGGTAGGAGCACTTTCTAGCTTGAGGTGTTTTGCTGGGTTGCTTGCCCACTCATGATGATGATGATTATTTTGCAAGGAATAATTATGCTAGGTTAAATCAGTGAAGCACAGTCATTGCTTGCTCATGCAAAACTCCCCAGGTCTTTGCTTGCTTGCTTGAAAAACACTGCCTGCCCTTGTCTTGCTTTTGGCCAGCTTCTGTTGCAAGCTTCTTCCATTTGTTAGCATGAACTTGGCACTCCATTGTATCTCTGTTTTGAGCAGCTCAACTTCCTCTTTGCATCATGCCAGATTTGCCCTGGCATGATGGAATTTCACTCTGAGCACTAAGCTTGGTTAGCTACTGGAACATTGAAATACCAAGAGGCAGCAAACTGATGCTCTGACATCCAGTTGTCCTGTTTCATATTGACATCAAGTCTCCAAAACCAAGGCAGATTCTTGCCGTGAGTACCTCACATGCTAGGATCAATTTTGATTGTTCTGGACTCCAGATGCTCTGGCTTCAAGACTTGATATTTCTCCAGCATAGCCAGTGAGGCACCAAGAGTGACCATTGATTTGTGACAGTGGCAATAAAGCACAGTATGCAATTTCAATGCAGCATTGACTTGATGAACAGTATCCCATGCACAGGACTTCTTTTTCTGACTGTGTTTTGCCTGCCAAACTGAGGTCCAGTATAAGAATGGGCGATGGCAAAGATCAAGTTGGATGTTGTGCAACACTTTGTTTGCTTGTCCCTGTCTTAACTCTAACACCTGTTTCAAGAGGTAGCCAAGACCTGTATCTCAGCATTGTATTGGCCCAATGTTTGATGGCAATAGAAGTGCATGCTCCTCCTGCCACTCCTCATCACTGCTGGCTTCTTGAACAACAACTTTTTCTGTAATATATGTATGTATTGAGCCACTTTCCTTGAATCATCCATCATGTTCTCAAGACATGTGCAGCAGCAATCCAGATCAAGGTGCTCAGTGACAGTTGGATTTGTGCCAGCCTCTTTTGCCAATCCTGCAACTCTCAACCTAGGCATCCTTTATGACTGGTAACTTTCAGATGTAATTCCACTTACTGCATCTCCTCAATTTTCAGACCAAGCAATAGCCAGCTCATAGTTCCGGTATTCCTAGATCTTCTGCTAGCTGAAGTTGCACCTCTGCTTGTGTGGGAGCTTTGATGAAATCAGAATTAATTCCTCCAATGTGTGGAAGGTGCCCTCACCTCACTTTAATTGAATATCAAAAATATCCATAGCTGTCACATTGGAGATGTGCTTTGATTGAGTGTCTTTGGCTTGTGAGATCCACTTCGCAATGACAGCCTCCTCAGCATTTGCTATGAGATTTTTGTAGCCATCTTCAGCAATGTCCAGCACCTTCACCACCTGGATATATTTCCTTGAGAAAGATTTGACTGTCCAAACATCAAAAAGCGTTGACTGTCTGGCCAAATCATTCTCACCAATATTCAACATCTTTTTCCTATTGCTGTCCAGCATATGCTTGTCCAACACCTACTGCCAATGTGCCAAGGTTATGGACTGACTTGATCCACAATTCTCATTCAGTTGGGACCACAGGGTCTCCAGGACTTGCCCATCCATCCACCTAACCAATGCTGGGGATCAAATCAGGGTGTATCTGGAGAGGCAAACATCTTGATGACCATGTATGTGAAACAAAGCAATCCCCCAAAGAATCTGAAGAACATCATGGAACTTGAGATGGTTTCTTAACACCTGGGCATCAGAATTGACACTGAATTGGCAGGCAATGTCATATAACACCACCACCAATGCAGTTCCCTGCAGCATACTCAATGCATGGCAAAGGGCATGATCCATGTTCACTTGTTGCTTGCCTTTTGGAAGTTCACAACAGTGTTGGGAACAAAGCAACCATGCCTAGCACAGGCAATAGCGCCAATGCTGGTAGCTGCTAGATGCTTCTGAGTGGCATGAACTTGATTGACTGCCTTGTGCTCATGGCAAGTAGATTTTCTGGGAAGGTAATAAATTACCAGGTTATACCATATATTTGGGCTTACCAGCTGCTGATCATTGGCAATTTGAAAATGCTCTTTGTACCTTAGCACAGCGGTAAAGTAATATTGGCTTTCATTTTCATATGTTCGGCAGAGAAATTCCCATCCATGACAAAGGACCTGTTGTATTTCAAAGCACCCTGAAGATCCTCTGCCCAGTTTTCAGGGAGATTGATTCCAGGCTGAGGACATGCTGGGCAAAATTAGGCAAGGTCACCTTCCTTTGGCTGCATCTCGCCAGCATTCGAAAAGCCAGAAATCAATTTATTCTGGAGATGTTACCATTGCTGGCTGACTCATAATGAATATCAATCCTATAATGTTGCAGGGAAGTCTGCTACAGTGCCATAGGCTATATTTGATAGAGCACTCACTGGGGATGCATTTGGAAGCCCTGGATTGGTGATCTGTCTTAAATATTTGTTGAAGCTCATGGCAGTCACCTTACACTCTAGGTTCATTAATCTGAAGGCATCCAGTGCTTGAAAAGTAAATGCTGTCCTCAGCAATTTCTGTGTGGAAGGATACAGTCCAACATCTAATATCTGAGTTTGGAATGGTGCATGATTAAGACATTTGCATGGCAAAATGGCAAGGATGTGTATGCTGGAAGTATCAACCACAGTAAGCAGATTATTGCCATGATCATCAACATGCCGTTTTTTAGGGGTAGAAAAGTCTTGAAGTGTGGCTTTGATACTGGACATGGTAGGAAACCAATCTTCATTCTCTGACTCTGTCACATCCCAAAACTGTCCCTACCCATATGACACACTTCCAACCCCTTATGATCAAATTCTGAACCCTGGACTTTACCTCAGAAGGTTTTCACCTTGACCTCAAATCCCAAATCCTGTATTCCCTGTCCCGGACTTTTGTACTCCTATCTCAGCTATCTCTTGACATATGTTCCTTTCCTTTGACATCCCTTGACACTTATAGTTCCTATCAATAATCCCCTTCCCCCTGCTTCACAATTATTGCACCATTGTCCTTAGTTATCATTCCATCATTCTGATGCCATTCCAATTCACCCCCTTACTATACTCCGGAAACCCAAAGCCCCGACTTGTCTGATATACTTTAACAGTTTTATATCTTCTGGACTCTTCAGTATATAAACCTGCCTGTACTCTGTGCTATTTCCTTAGTTTGAATATCAACTAAATCCTGTTCTATCCTCCAAAGTCTTCACTTCACTCTGAAACCCCTCTCAGTCCTTAAGTTGAACTTAGGATTGTCTTCTGAACCTCTGCCTCGAAATTAAGGGGCAGAACTCATACAGGGGTGCAGCACATAAGCTGAAGCCAAAGCCCCTTGCCCCTCCGACCCCCCCCCCCAGGGATTCCCGACCCCTTATGCCTTTCCCTGCCTTAGGACTTTCCAGGATTGAACCCAGACTTGACAGACTCCCATTCCTCCTCTGATTCTCCAACAGCTTCCTCTGCATCTTCCTCTTCAGCAAAATAAAAATGGTCTTTCGACCCAGACATCAGAGGGGGATCTACCCTGTTGGGGAACGCTGATTGATCTGCCACCTCATGTACACATAATGTAGTGCTTTGGTACCATAGTATATGGACAGCCAAGGTTGACAAATAGCCATGGCTCATGGGCCAGCCTTCAAGTTACACTCATAGGGCATGGATGGGCCGAGATGTAATAGAAATCCCATGTGATATGAGTCAGTCGAGGGGTTATTTTAGTAAGGGTATTTTGAGTGATGGGTGGGTCAATATGTGGTGGTTCTGTGTGATATGAGTGGGCCGAGATGTGGGTGACCTGTAGGCCTTGGGTGGGCCGAGGAATACATGACCCATAGGTTTTGGGTGGGCTGAGGAATACATGACCTGTAGGTCTTGGATGGGCCAAGGGATGCATGACCTGTAGGTCTTGGGTGGGCTGAGGGATGGGTGACCTGTAGGTCTTGGGTGGGCCAAGGAATACATGACCCATAGGTCTCAGGTGGGCTGAGGAATGCTTGACCTGTAGGTCTCGGGTGGGCCAATCAATACATGACCCATAGGGCTTGGGCGGGCTAAGGGATGGGTGAACAGGTCTTGGGTGCACTAAGAGAAGGGCGATCTGTAGGTCTTGGGTGGGCTGAGGGAGGGGTGACCCATAGGTCTCAGGTGGGCCAAGAGAAGGGCAATTCATAGATCTTGGGTGGGCCAAGGGAGGGGTGACCCATAAGTCTTGGGTGGGCTGAGGGAGGGGTGAGCCATAAGTCTTGGGTGGGCTGAGCAATGCATGACCCATAGGACTTGGGCAGGCTGAGGGATGGGCGAACAGGTCTTGGGTGGGCTGAGGAATGGGTGACCCATAGGTCTTGGGCAGGCTGGGGGAGGGGCAACACACGAGTCCAGGATGGGCTGAGGGATGGGTGACCCATAGGTGCCGAGGAAGCTGAGAACTGGGTGGTCTGTAGGTTGAGGGTGGGCCAAGTCATATTTCTTCAATCTATCCTTCATAATGGGTGAGCCCATTGAGTCGATGGGTTGGCTTCATCCATAGGTATGTGAAGACTTTCAGCATTGGACTGGCTGCAGTCACCACCATCAGTGCCTTCAGGATAGCCTTACCCATTGTTGTACTTTAATTAAATCAAGATCAATTTTGACTTGCAGAATTATACACCCATAGGAAACTCATGGCATTTATAGTGGTACAATTACAGTCATTGGCTATATACAAGTCAGGGAAAATGAGATCAAACCTCCATACTGACATCCATTCTGACTGTGTCTGATTCATCTGATGTTGTAGGGAGGCCTGGGGGAGGAACCAGCACAGAGGGGAGCTGAAAAGCCATACAACTCACCCTCATTTGTCTCCATGCTGTCTAGATAGAGTGGGGATGGCACTGCCCTGGTGCTCTCCAAGGATGGGCCACACAATTGGAGGCCAAGATTCGGGGAATGTTCAGGTTTGGCCTGAATGACAGCGGGAGGAAGGGAGCTGGAACCCTCCAGGTTCTGCATTTGCATGTGATGTGAAACTGATACCATCCTTGGGAGAGGACCTGGTTTTGATCCAACCGAGCCTTGCTCTTGGACCCTTTCCTGAAGGGCCTCGACCACCTGAACCAAAGTGCTGAGCTGTTGCTTGAGCACCAGAATCCGTTCCAGCTCCCTTTTGAGAGCAGAAACCTGACTTTCAAGGGCAGTGATGACTGCATCCCTTGAATCATCAGTTAGGTGGGGAGTGGGGACAGAGGCTAGGAGAGGTGGGGTATTCAGAGGCCCAGCCAGGATGGCCTGGCTGATGGAGTGGGATGGGGTGGGGTGGGATGGAAGCTACTTTGGGATCACTACACCATCAAAAACTATCAATATCATTTGGAAATAGAAACATATGTACACTACCAAACTTACCGAGTTTCAGTTTAAGACTTGAGCTACCAGGGGTGGAGCTTGGGCCAGCTTCGGGGGCGGGGGTCTTGAGCCTTAGCTTTGATGCTGAACATTTGACCATCTGCCTTGGAGAAGGACTGGGTGCCAGACTTGGGGCATGATTAGTGGGGGTGGTGACCAAAACTGTCATGGCCCTGAGCAGTTGACGGGAAGGGGCTTTTGAAGGGGCCCTTGATGTCACCTTGCTTGGGCCACCAGATTCCTGATGAGTCTGTTTGCCCGCTCTCACAAGGCTGCAAGTGATCTTGGATTGGTTACATAGCTGGCATGCGCTAACTGGGATATTGCCCTTGATGGTTCAGGTGCAAGGCCACACTTTTCGGGCACAGCTCTCGCAGACTTTGGAACTGGTCATTGAGGATGGAGGGGGAGTGTCAGCGGTGTTGGGATGGGATGTTGAGGGTTCGGGTTCTTCGTCCTCATTGGAGATGAATTCCTGTGATTTGATGGCACAGGACTGAGATCTATGTTTTGGCTGGTTCTTCAACCATCTCTCCTGGCTTCTCCCCCAAGTTTCCTCTTCCTCCCCACCTCTACCTGAGCCTACCTTTCCCCGAGCTGGCCTTTTCACAATGGCCTCTGGCTTCTCATCCACTTCCTCCTGCTCCTGCTTTTCCTTTTCCTTTTCCTTTTCCTTTTCCTTTTCCTTTTCCTTTTCCTTTTCCTTTTCCTTTTCCTTTTCCTTTTCCTTTTCCTTTTCCTTTT